>JACDNR010000026.1:0-36591 GCA_013421045.1 Propylea japonica | reverse complement strand
AGTCTAGTTCGAAATTAGAACTCCTGTTGCAACTCTCAGTTCTATCTATTATTGATACCGGCTTTTTTCAGAACATCACCACAGAATTTAGGTATGATGTTGTTGGGTTGTTGAAATCTTGGATGATATCAATCGGAGTCCTGAAGAAGATCCCAAAATAGGATCGAAACGTTGACAGTTTAAAAGGAGTGTATTATTCATCCTACTAGTAGTCCTGAAGCCAAGATCCCTATTTCCTGAGTTGAAAGCAAGGACGAGATTTTTTGGATATGGAAGTTGATACCGGCTTTTTTCAGAACATCACCACAGATACGGGTATGATGTTGTGGGTTGTTGAAATCTTGGATGATATCAATCGGAGTCCTGAAGAAGATCCCAAATAGGATCGAAACGTTGACAGTTTAAAAGGAGTGTATTATTCACCCTACTAGTAGTCCTGAAGCCCAAGATCCCTATTTCCTGAGTTGAAAGCAAGGACGAGATTTTTTGGATATGGAAATTTTAACATTTTGCGACCGCGACAAGACCCCTCTATGACAAGCGGGGAAAAAGTTGAAATATGAGAAAGTTTTGGAAAAACTGGTCATTGTATATTTTGTACCTTATAAAAATGCTTCAATTGATATAATAAAAGTAGATTTGTCCCTCGATTGTCAAGGTAGGTATACCCACATATTCTTAGTTGGAGTACTTTAGAATACTGAAGAAATACAAATTTGAGGGATATTATATCAAATATCGATTGAAATATAATCTGGGAGGATTCTGCATTTCTAAAAAACTTTTTAGGTTTTCACTCCAAGTCTCTGAAACAGAAATAATTGAAAAAAAATGATTAAGATGAAGTGCTCCTGCGAAAATCCTGCACTAATTTGTCAGGAGCAAATTGATATTGAAAAGAATGTTGCCCAACAGTAAAACTAAAAAAAAAAAAATAAATGAAAAGGATAATGTAACGTTTCGGTGTCTATATAAACACCTTCTTCAGACAAACTCATAGATGAATAAATAAGAGTTTATTTATCTATGGACAAACTCTGTCTCAAATTCTGTTCAAAAGTTGATGCCTCAAGCTCACCTGAAAAGTGACATTCTCCTCCTTATGAAATAATATACTATTTTTGTTTTGCAAACCCAAGTCTTTTTTTCGTGAGTTTTTTCTTCAGCTGGTTGAAAGGTTCTACTGATATTCGGAAATATTGTTGTACCATTTCAACCAGTAGTCTAAAAACAGATTTCTTTTCACTTTCATAAAAAACTGCTTTTTATTATCATGTGAATCATGTTGAATCAAGCCCTTTGCCGAGAACCCAAAAAAATTTAATACTAGTTGGTACAAATACTTATAGAGTAAAACTCAAAAAAAATAACATTCGGAAAATACAGGGTTGTCCCGTAAACAATGGATAAGCCTGCAACTATAGATAGACACTGTCGTGGTCTAACTTATTCTAAATTTTGACCTTAATGAAAATTCACGGTTTCGGAGATATTCATGTTTTCGTATTTTCAGAAAATTTCCAAGTGCGATTAGTTTTTCCTAGTGTCATTTCTACAAACGGAGAGGTATTTCGATATTGTTTTTGTAATTTCACATGAGATAGTTCAGCTATCGGAAACAACGACTTAAATTCATCAGACTAGTGTAAAAAGTTAGAAACTCGTGATTTACAAAGAAAAATTGGAAAAATAATTGAAATTTCCTTCAAGTTTGATGAGCTACAGTGTGAAAAAAAATGTAGGACGGCCCTGGTAGACATCATCCTAAAAACTTGCTCAGTTATTGCAGATTCCAAAAAGGTATCATAAGCCTAGGCATTCTGGAGTTTTTCATTCTCGTAATACTTGATTACCAAATAGTCGAAAATTTTCGAAAACTGTTTTGTTTGTAATCGTTATTTTTGACTTATGTGTTAAAGTCCAGGAGCCATTTTGTTGGAATCTAGTGGAAAATTACGAAAATATTTATTTTGAAAAAGCAGTAGCGTATCGTTCGTTTCTCTGGTTGAATAGAAAACGGCATTATTTTCATTCACACACCTGTATCTCGAAAACCTTACCGGACCTAATTGTATTTGACAAAATTTCTTATTTTCTCACATTCTGTACAGTGTTAAAAGAAAAGTATCAACTTAAAAAATACCCGTGTTGCTACAATAGAGGTATGTGGAATATTCATTACAAATAAAATAAAACGAATCATTACCAAATTACTATTCGATGGAAAAAATAAAACGGAATTAGAACCAATTACTATATTCATTGAAAATGAATAAAGATTTCGAAATCAAACAATGAGTTCAGTCATTATATAGCTTAAATTTATTCATAAAAAATGAAACTCTGGCTTGCATAGAACAATAATAACACAGCTCATTACGAAGTAAGAGTGAGAAATCACCTGAATGCAAATCCCCTCAAAGGTGGATAGGCCGGCTTGGCCTATTTCATGGCCTCCGAGATCACCGGACTTAAACCCCCTCGATTTTTTGTTGGGGGTGCCTGAAGGTCTAGTCTACTACAATCTTCGATTGAGGAGTTACGGGCTCGTACCTATCCAAATTGCAGCGACTCAAATTAATAATACGTCGCATCAAAAGTGCGTTCATTACAAGGTGTAGAGCGTGTATTAGGGCGCAAGGACGTCAATTTGAACATTTAATATGATATGTTCGATATGAATAATGAACTTATTGTTTCATTTTGCGTTCTTCATTCATTCCAATGAATAGTAATTTGGTAATAGTATTGAAGTTCTTGAAAGATTCATACTTTTGCTATTGAACAATAATCATAAGGTTGAACAAATGAGAATAGCTAGTAAATCATAAACATTTACATTAACACATGAGCTCAGAATAACGATTTCAACAAAAACAGTTTTCGAAATTTTTCGACTATTTGGTAATCAAGTAGTTACGAGAAAGAAAACTACAGAATGCTAGGCTTATGATACCTTTTTGGAATCTGCAATACTGAGCAAGTTTTTAAGATGATTCTACCAGGGGCGTCTACAATTTTTTTTACACTGTAGCTCATCAAACTTGAAGAATTTCAATTAGTTTTCAATTTTTCTTTGTAAATCACGAGTTTCTAACTTTTACACTAGTTTGATGAATTTAAGTCTTTGTTTCCGAGTAGCTGAACTATCTCATGTGAAATTAAAAAAACAATATCGAAATACCTCTCCGTTTTGTAGAAATGACACATAAAAACTAATCGCACTTGGAAATTTTCTAAAAATACGAAACCATGAATATCTCCGAAACCGTGGAATTTCATTAAGGTCAAAATTTGGAATAAGTTAGACCACGACAGGTGTCTATCTATAGTTGCAGGCTTATCCATTGTTTTCGGGACACCCTGTATATACATCCTAAAAAACAAAAGTGACGTAGCTTTGTTTTTTTCTTGTTTAATAAGGTCAGCCTCAAGCCTTACTGTCAACTTTTTCACGAAACCAAATTTTCAATACCTTCGTATTTCCTGTTCTACGTGAACGTCTAGAGTGCCGTCGACCGTGATCCCTGTCTTACTAATACACTGCGCAAAAAAATTAACGCACATTATGGAAATCTCAAATTTATTCTACAACTAAAGGTGTTCTCAATGATAATTATTTTCATCAGTATTATGCATGCATATGTTATCCACTTTCAACGTTTTTCTTCAATACAGATGTTTTTTCCCAGCAGGAATAAAAAAAGATGAGATTATCAGATTTTGAATGTAAAGGCTCCATTCTGGAATCAGTTGTTCTCGATCAATTCCAGTGATCAATAGTTTTCCTTTTGTTTGATTTTCTACACTCGATCGCTATGCAACGCGAAACCGCAATTTGACCCAAGAGGAATGTGCCCAGCGGTAGTTTTGCGAGAGAATGGTGGACATACACAAGAATTGCAGAAATATTTTGAGTTTCCCATACAAGTGTGTCCAGAATGTTGCAGCGATTCAGGGAGACAGGTATGAATGTCCGAAAACCAGGACAGGGTAGACCGCGAGTAAAAACTGCCATTCAAGAACATTACTTGAGAGTTTCTTCGTTGAGACAACGGTTTGCAACCGCTCGCCTCCTTCAGAATCAGCTTGAGCAAACTCATGGGGTGCAAATTTGCACTCAGACAAAAAGAACTCGCCTTAGAGAATATGATTTAAGGTCTCGTGTCGCGGCAAGAGGCCCAGCTCTTACCCCAGCCCATCGAAGGGCACTTTTGGATTTTGCGAGAGAGCATATCGGCATATCCTTGGGAAGAGGCTGATTGGAAAGAGTTCCTACACCATATGAGTTTAGATTCTGCCTCTACCATTGTGATCGACGTTTCCTTGTACAGACGTCCACATGAAAGATATGCCTCAGTGCAATTTCCTGAATAATACCGGTTTCGGAAGAGGATCGATATGGTATGGGGTGGAATATCTTTGACCGCTCGCACAGACCCCAGTGGTCGTTGATAATGGAGCTATGAATGCTGATAGGTATATAAGGAACATTCTTCAAGAGCATGTAGTGACATTTGCCCTATACATTCGTGAAAATTTCATTTGGACGAACAATGCCAGACCCCATCGTGCGCAAATCGTTCAGGAGTACCTTGAAGAGGTTGAAGTCTCTCGAATGGAATGGCCAGCAAGAAGTCCAGATCTCAATCCGATTGAGCAGGTTTGGGAAAAAAACTCAATAGAAGGCTGAGAAGTTCAGAAAATCATCCAGCTACTCTCAATAACTCAGGAATCCAACTCAAAGATCTAGGAAGGATTAGATCAGAACATTTAAAGATCACTCATTTTGAGTATGAACCGTCGTTGTCGAGCTGTAATTAAAGCAAGGGGTGAAATACCAAGTATTGATTCACTATCAGCATTGAAGTATTTTGAAATTGTTTATTTCTCTTCTTTCACATAAGATTCGGTGAAATCCTGAATTTTTCTTCCATTTAATGTGTCTTGTTTCGTTCAAAACCTTCCCGAAAGAACATAAAAATAAGTTATAATCAATTGAAACAACACTCTTAATCAACCGACGTTTCGCATATATTTTATGCTTCTTCAGGCTGGAAAATACAAAATAATTTAGTATTTTCCACCCTTGAAGAAGCATAAATACATATGCGAAACGTCGGTTGATTGAGAGTGTTGTTTCAATTGGTTTGTCCTAGTCCCTGTTAATTTCCATTTTATAAGTTATTATGTCAATGTAGAGTTAACTTTCAATAAAATTGAGATTTTCAGAATGTACATATCCAATATTTTTGCGCAGTGTATTTTGAATACTTTTATCAGGTAGAACTTCCTTAACCCTAGATAACGGACTTGTTTCAAACACGTCATTGCCGGACTATCGTGAATTTTACGACGGTCGTGAAAATATTCATTTTACGAAAAATCTTCAGAGAAAACTCACGAAAAGTGCTAAAATTCTTATTCTTTATTAGAAATGTGAAACCAAAATATAACACAAAAATTTGAATTTCTTTTCATCGCTCTGCATTTTTTGCAATTTGTCTGCGGTGCTCCCCACATAACGGATGTCCACATTGTCCACAATAACTTGTAGTCATCCTTATTTTTTACTAGGCAATAGAAACAAGTTTTGCGCTTCTTTTTCTGAGGAATTGCAGTTTTTGAATCATTTTGAATATTCATAATTAGACCAATATCTTGGCGGATATTTCGCCTCAAAGTTGGAGTCGATAATCTTCTTCTCATCCATGGCTCAGCAAGGCGACGACTCAAATCTATCATATACTGGTATCATGAAAGAGGTTTCCCTTCCCTCCTCAAAGTATTTGTTGAATAAAACACAAAAGAAGGTGATGCAGGTCATACTTATTTATATTTATTTCCCTCCATAATTTTTCGAATTTCTTATTTTAATTCTGCCTGAGATAAAGGCTGTTTTGAAGCCATTCTGTTGAAAACAACATATCTTGAAAATGTTATACGTGAAAAAAATAAATAATAACTTACATTTCTCCTAATTATAAAATCGATGTTCACAAATATGAAATCAGAAATAAACTCGAGCGAAAACTAACCAACGTAAATACGGGACTATCGTAAAATTAACGAATACTGGGCCAAAATCTGCAATTCAACTGGAAATAATGCGATGTTTTTTACACTAAAGCCTAGCTGGCAACAAAATAGGAAGGTACTGAGAGTTTTGCGGTATCCGGAAGCAAACGAAATATCACGACAAATATTGACCAACGTAAATTTTACGAATGTCCCGTTATCTAGGGTTAAACCAAAATATTAATCGAATTCCAACAACACCGCGTAATCAAATCACCAGATTTTGAGACGAAAATTCCTTGTTCAGATCACCGACAAGGCAGAGCTCTCAAGCGGAGGTATGACGGGCATTCCTAGATTGAAAGTTACAGCATACCAACGACGCTCCTTTAGCAGCGGACGCCTCCAAGCGCGACGCCTTCCGTCGCCGATCTCTGGCGCGAAGTTTAGCAAGCACAGTCGTCGGTACGCTCTGATTGCAGCTACGTCCGTTTTGGTTGTAGGCGTTGCGCGTTTTTGCGAAATTCGCGGGAACACGAAACTTTTTTCGAACTTTTTGGACTCAGTCGAAATTTTAAGACTCAGGTGCTTGTGAAATAGGGGATGTTTTTTTGTGTCTGTGTGTGTTGTTGATGCTATGGGTGTCCGATAGTTTTTTATTTTTCTGGAGAAATTTGTGACTATGAACGCGATGTTTTCCAGGATGTTTGGGTTGATTGCGGTGATTCTGATTCAAGGTAATGTGGACGTTGAACTTTGTAATGTTGATGTTTGTTGATAATTGAGGTCATGAAAATTCAGTTATATTGTTTGATATAACTAAAAAAGACCATAAAATGGTCTATTATACTTCAAAATATTACCATATAACAGGATGGCCAAAATAAACAAAAATCAGGAAAATATCTGATTCATGATGATGAGAAAATAACAAAAAATATAAAATTTCAACTGACTGCATCAATCATTAATTTAAATCAAGTGTGAAAATTGAAACAAATCAAATAAATGATGAAATAATCAATTAATAAACTTATAGAAAATTTATTTTTTTTGTTGCTTCTCTATTCAGTTCTAATCCTTATTATTTTAAATTTTTTTTTATCTGATAGGTCGTCTTGAAATTGCATCTGAAAAAAAAACAATACAACAGAAACAGAAAAATCACGAGTTAGTAATTAGTAACATAAATATCGCTTTTGGGCCACAACTTACAGTCACATTTATACTTTTCCTTCAAATTCCTTCGATATTTCAAAAAATCTGCTTTTAGGCCAGGGGATTTAACAAACCAGGTCTGGCTCCCCAAGTGATGATTTTTGGTAACTACTGTTAGTCTACAGATTCATATTTAGCCTATTTATTTCATCATTCTTCGGAATCTTCTTTGAAAGGAGTTTGCAAACATTAATTACTAAATTCACCTTAATACTTCGTTTCTGTTTTAATCCTTCTGGGTCTATACTATTTTACTCTCTATTTTACTTTTCAGTATATTTTATATTGATCAAGTTCTTCTTAAATGAAATTCTTAAAATAAATATTTTTTCATTCGATACCTCAGAAGAAAGACGCTGGAACCCCTTGATTGATTCTCAATCACGTTTTTTTTTCTGAAAATGAAATCACTATTTTAAAATTGATAATATAAAATAAAAGTTCAGTAAGCAAAGTCGTCGGTAAGCTCTGATTGCCGCTACGTCCGTTTTGGTTGTAGGCGTTGCGCGTTTTTGCGAAATTTGCGGGAACACGAAACTTTTTCGAACTTTTTGGACTCAGCCGAAATTTTAAGACTCAGGTGCTTGTGAAATAGGGGATGTTTTTTTGTGTCTGTGTGTGTTGTTGTGTTATGGGTGTCCGATAGTTTTTTATTTTTCTGGAGAAATTTGTGACTATGAACGCGATGTTTTCCAGGATGTTTGGGTTGATTGCGGTGATTCTGATTCAAGGTAATGTGGACGTTGAACTATGTAATGTTGATGTTTGTTGATAATTGAGGTCATGAAATTCAGTTATATTGTTTGATATAACTGAAAAAGATCATAAAATGGTATATTATACTTCAAAATATTACCATATAACAGGATGGCCAAAATAAACAAAAATCAGGAAATATCTGATTCATTGATGATGAGAAAATAACAAAAAATATAAAATTTCAACTGACTGAATCAATCATTAATTTAAATCAAGTGTGAAATTACAAACAAATAAATCAATAAATGATGAAAATAATCAATTAATAAACTTATAGAAACATTTTTTTTTGTTACTTCTCTATTCAGTTCTAATCCTTCATTATTTTAAAATTTTTTTATCTGATATGTCGTCTTGAAATTGCATCTGAAAAAAAACAATACAACAGGAACAGAAAAATCACGAGTTAGTAATAAGAAACATAAATATCGCTTTTGGGCCACAACTTACAGTCACATTTATACTTTTCCTTCAAATTCCTTCGATATTTCAAAAAATCTGCTCTTAGGCCAGGAGATTTAACAAACCAGGTCTGGCTCCCCAAGTGATGATTTTTGGTAACTACTGTTAGTCTACATGTTCATATTTAGCCTATTTATTTCATCATTCTTCGGAATCTTCTTTGAAAGGAATTTGCTAACAATTAATTACTAAATTCACCTTAATAATTCGTTTCTATTTTAATTCTTCTGGGTCTATACTATTTTACTCTCTATTTTACTTTTCAGTATATTTTATATTGATCAAATTCTTCTTAATTGAAATTCTTAAAATAAATATTTTTTCATTCAATACCTCAGAAGAAAGACGCTGGAACCCCTTGATTGATTCTCAATCACGTTTGTTTTTAAATGAAATCATTATTTTAAAATTGATAATATAAAATAAAAGTTCAGTAAGCAAAGTCGTCGGTACGCTCTGATTGCCGCTAAGTACGTCCGTTTTAGAAGTAGCCGTTGCGCGTTTTTGCGAAATTCGGGGAACACGAAACTTTTTCGAACTTTTTGGACTCAGCCGAAATTTTAAGACTCAGGTGCTTGTGAAATAGGGGATGTTTTTTTGTGTCTGTGTGTGTTGTTGATGCTATGGGTGTCCGATAGTTTGTTATTTTTCTGGAGAAATTTGTGACTATGAACGCGATGTTTTCCAGGATGTTTGGGTTGATTGCGGTGTTTCTGATACAAGGTAATGTTGATGTTTGTTGATAATTAAGTTTATGAAAATTCAGTTACATTGCTCGATATAACTCAAAAAGACCATTAAATGGTCGATCGTACTTCAAACTATTACGATATAACAGAATGAACGAAATGAACAAAATCACGAATATATCTGATTTATTGATAAGAAAATAACAAAAAATAAAAAATTTCAATTTAAATCATTTGTTTGAATTTAGTTAGAAATTACAAACAAATAAATCAATAAATGATGAAAATAATCAAGTACTAAACTTATAGAAAACCTCTTTCCTTTTTTTGTTACTTCTCAATTCAGTTCAAATCCTTCATTATTTTCATATTTTCTTTCATCTGATATGTCATCTTGAAATCGCATCTGAAAAAAACAATGAAAAAAAAACAAAAATCACGAGTTGTATTAAGTAACATAAATATCACCTTTTCACAACTACACAAATGAGTCTACAGACTCATATTTAGCCTATTTATCTCATCATTCTTTGGAATGTTCCTTGAAAGGAGTTCGCAAACAATTAATTACTAAATTCACCTTAAAACTTATTTTCTGTTTAATTCTTCTCTGATCAGTTTTGGGTCTATAACTATTTTCTTGTCTAATTTACATTTCAATATATTTATATCCACCCATTTCTTCTTAATAAAAATTCTCAAAATTAATATTTTTGCAACTAATTTCTCAAAATAAGAACATTGGTATCCATTGATTGATTCTCAATTACGTTATTTTATGACAATAAATTCAATATTTTGAAATTAATAATATAGAATAAATGTATAGCAAGCACAGTCGTTGGTACGCTCTGATTGCCGCTGTACGTCCGTTTTAGAAGTAGGCGTTGCACGTTTTGCGAAATTCGCGAAAGCACGAAACTTTTTTCGAACTTCTTGGACTCAGGTCCTTGTGAGATAGGGAATGTTTTTTGTGTCTGTGTGAGTTGTTTATGCCATGGGTGTTCGATAGGCGATAGGCTTTAATTTTTTGGGCGATGTTTTCAGAATGTTTGGGTTAATTGCGGTGTCTCTGATTCAAGTAATGAGGATTTTATTATTGTTGATAAATAGGTTCATAAAAGTTAAGTTGTATTGCTTGCTAGAGGTAACTCATACAGAATGTTAAATGGTCGATGGTACTTTAAACTACATATTACGTTATAACAAATTCGAATTTATTCAAAGAATGTAGGGACGTGATTCAAGAATGAACAAAATAAACAAAAATCAGGAAAAAAATTGATTTAATGAACCCCTGTCGAATGCATGAGTTGTCTAAATATATTTATATATATTTTCATTTGAGAAAATCTTTGAATTCATAGTTCGCAACTGCTCATACAGGGTGTCCCAAAACTCGACATCAACCCGGAACCGGGTGAAAAGGCAAGTAATGCTGGTTGTCAGAAAAATATTTAAAGAAATCAAAGTTGCATGATTTTAAAATAATAGGCATTCAAAAAACACGCAAAATTCCACACCCTGTGGCAGTCTTTTCACTCCTGTTTGCCACAAATATAAACTTTTTCCAACTTTCTTTTTGCTGTGTAACCCTGAATAATGCTTGTCTGACCTGTCATCAAAATTTTGATACCAGCTGCTCTAGGTTTCATAAAAATAGGGTTAACTTCTCAGAAAAAAATCAAATAAACAATTGCCTAGTTCCAACTGACTGTATTGAAAAAAAAAATGTACTGCGCAAGTTTGGCATGTTTTGTCAAAAGTTGGCGCATTTAGTAAGGATTCCAAAATGGTATAAAACTTGGTAAACTGTAGCTGCCGTAGTTGATATTCGCTTTCGATTGCCTTTGAATACACTTTTTCTTTAACTGCTTCCCAGTAAAAAAATCCAATAGATTCAAGTCCGGTGAACGGGCCGGCCACGAGATTGGACCAAACGTCCGATCCATCTTCCGGGAAAAAATGTTTCCAGAAAAAATTTTTCTGACTTTTTGGACTCAGGTGCTTGTGAAATGGGGGTGTTTTTTTAAGTGTCTGTGTGTGTGTTTTGTTATGAATGGGTGTCTTCTTACAATTAATATTTTTGCAACTAATATCTCGAAATGAAGAACGCTGGAATCCATTGATTGATTCTTAATTACGCTATTTCTGACAATGAAATCGATATTTTTGAAATCAATAATATAAATTAGAAGTTCAGCAAGCGAAAGCACGAAACTTTTTTTCGAACTTCTTGGACTGGTTTTGAGTTTATACGTGTTTGTGTGTGTTGTTGCTATAGTATCCGATAGGTTTTAATTTTTTTTGATAAATTTTTGACTATAACGCGATGTTTTCAGAATGCTTGGGTTGATTGCGGTGTCTGATTCAAGGTAATATAGATGTTAATTTTTTTGTGGCTTGTTGATAATTATTTGATTAATATTCAGTTGTATTGCTTCATATTACTTATACAGGTCAACAGTCGATGATACCGTAGACTTTTACGAATAGCAAAAATTTAATGAATAAATGAATAAATAAATAATGAAAACAATCAAACACTCAATTACTGAACTTACTGTAAAACTTCTCCAATTTTTGTTTCTCCCCTATCCAGTTCTGATTCTATATTATTTTCCTGTTTAATTTACATTTCAATGTATGTACATATTTTATATCGATTCAATTCTTCAAATTCATTCAGTTTCGATATACAGGGTTGGGCTGAAATCTGGAATAAAATTAATATTTCTGCAACAAATAACTCCAAATGAAAAACTCTAGAATCCTTCGAGCGATTCTCAATAACGCAATTTTGGGGCATTACAATTTTCGAACTTCCCAAGAAGTTCGAAAATTGGTCAAGTGCTTGTGCGAAAGGGGATGTTATCGAGTTTATACGAAGGAGTTTTTTGTGTCTATGTGTGGTGTTAATGCACTGAGTGTCCGATAGGCTTTGGTTTTTGGGGAAATTTGTGACTATGAACGCGATGTTTTCCAAAATGTTTGGGTTGATTGCGGTGATTCTGATTCAAGGTAATGTGGACGTTGAACTTTGTTTCAGTTGTTTTTCGATAATTATGCTGATAAAGAATCATTTTTAGTGCTTGATATAACTTATGCAGGTCCACACTTGATTTAAGTAAGTACCTTAGACTTTTACGTAGATCGGGACTGTTACGATATAACAATTTTAATTTACATATTTTGAGAACGTAGGGGCGTTCAGTCATCCGATTAAATAACTCAGTAAAAAGGTTATTTATTATTGATCATGCTACAAAACAAGAAGAAAAAAACTGTCAAGAATTACGAACGAATAAATAAATACATGGTAATGAAAATGATTAAATTACAACTTCTTTCATTTATATTTTTCCTAAGGTTAGTCCTGATTCTGTTGTATTCTACAAGCTTTTTTCAATTTACTTAAGAAGTCACCGTTTAAAAAGTTGTGAGGGATCACCAATTCTGGCCACACTGTATACGTGGACTTAAGAGCATCGATAAAATCAACGGCCGGACGGCTCCACGGACAGAATTGAATTTGAACACGGATTCGTTATCAGATAGTTGAAGCCTATCGTTTGAGACCATTTTCGGCCAAAATACGAAAATTACAAATTTTTGGGCAAAACGATATAGCACTCGTTTAACCCTAGATAACGGGACTTGTTTCAACACACGTCATTACGGGACTATCGTGAATTTTACGACAGTCGACAAAACATTCATTTTTCGAAAAATCTTTCGAGAAAAACTCACGAAAAGTGCTGGAAATTCTACATTGAAAAATGAAAAACCAAAATATAATAAAAAATTTCGAATTCCTATTCATTATCACTGCATTTTTTGCAAATGTATCTGCGGTGCTCCCCACATATCGGATGTCCACATTGTCCATAATAAGTTGTAGTCATCCTTATTTTTTTACTAGACAGAAGAAACAAGTTTTGCGCTTTTTTTCCTGGGGAATTGCAGTTTATAAATAATTTTGAATATTCAGAATTAGACCAATATCTTGGTGGATATTTCGCCTCAAAGTTGGAGTCGATAATTTTCGTTTCATCCATGGCTCAGCAAGGCGACGACTCCAATCTATCATATACTTGTATCGTGAAAGAGGTTTTCCTCCCCTCCTCAAAGTATTTGTTGAGAAGAAAACACAAAGGAGTGATGCAGGCCATACTTATACGAGGTCTGTCAATTATATTCCCGGAAAAGTGCTCGGACGGTCCGGAATATAAATAAATTCTTAAAATTAAGTTATAATCCTTCGCAGTAGTCTCCCTCTAGCTCGATGCACCGGCGCCACCGTTGGATCCACGATTGGAAGCACCCCCTGAAGCCCCCCGAAGATAGGTCCCTCAGCACCCGTGTCGTGACACTTTGCACCTCCTCTACGCCGTCGTATCGGTTGCCCTCGAGGTAGGACTTCAATTGTGGACAGAGATTAAAGTCGCAGGGGGCCAGGTCCGGGCTGTAGGGGGGGTGCGGAAGCGTTGGAATGCGTTTTTGGTCAGAAAATCTGCTCAACTGTGAGCACTTTGGGAACCATTTTCGCGCCACAACTCTTGCGCATCCCTAAATCTTCGTGAAGCATCTGTCGAATGGATTCCTTGTTGATACCCAACTCGTCTTCCAACATTCTGAGGCTTACCCGACGGTCTCCGAGCACACGCACGCGCAGGCGATCGACGTTTTGTGCCATTCGAGAGGTGGAGGGAGCTCCCTCACGTGGATCGTCCTCCAGCGACTCCCTGCCTTCCCTGAACCGCTTAGCCCACTCTTAGACAGCTCTTAGACAGCTGTTTTTTTCAGGCAATCATCCTTGTACATGTCGGTTAACTGTTTCATAATTTCCGCGGAACTTACACCACGTTTGACCAAAAATTTGACCACTACTCTTTGCTCAGTTTTTTTTTATCACACATTTTCGCGACAAGGGGTCCAAACACGTCGATGATCAAAGTACTGTAAAACACGAACTGAACAACCGATCGAGACGAACTTGCACAGACTGACGAAGAGAATGAATCCTCTTCCGAATGACACCAACGCGAACGCCGTAGCATAACGAGAGCCGCAGTGGTTGCCACTTTCCGGGAATTAAATTGACAGACCTCGTATATATTATTTACATTATATAGTGGAAGATATTGGGGAAGTAGTCAAGTTGTTGTTTGTTTGACTGGGAGATTTTCCATGAATTTACTGCAGGAAATAGTTACATGTATATTTTATTCTTAATATCTTTAATCTCAAGCTCAAATTCGTGAGTTTTGTTACCTTATACTTGTGACAGTATTGTAACACCTATGTAATTTTAGCGACTCCTGATGAAGGGACAATAAAGTCTCGAAAGCTCGAGTAAAAGGAAAAAAGAGTCTTCTTTATGACCCGACTACTTCCCCAATATCTTCCACTATATTATTGCCAGTTAGTCGATAACCACCATTTCAATATATTACATTTATATTTATCTTCCTCCATAATTTTTCGAATTTCTTGTTCTAATTCTGCCTGAGATAATGGCCGTTTTGAAGCCATTCTGCTGCTGAAACGACATATCTCCAAAATGTTACACTTAAAATAAAACTTACATTTCTCCTAATTACAAAACTAATGTTCACAAATTTAAACCGGAAAAAAACTCGCGCGAAAACTAACTAACGTAAATACGGGACTATCGTAAAATTGACGAATACTGGACCAAAATCTGCAATTCAACTGAAAATAATGCGATTTTTTGTACACTAGAACCTAGCTAGCAACTCAATAGGAAGGTACTGAGAGTTTCACCCCATTGCGGTATCCGGAAGCAAACGAAATATCACGACAAATATTGACCATCGTAAATTTTACGAATGTCCCGTTATCTAGGGTTAAGTAGCAATTTTGTAAAAACGGCGAGGCGGGGTTTTTTCTACTGAGGTTTTTCCCTGTGCTCTGGTATCATACGCCAGAATAGTATGGTACCCCCTTTTGCACCAACCTAAGCTAGGGACTTTTTGTTTCACGTATTGTATTTTTTAGCTCTCAATTCAAAAGAATATATATGGTTTCTTATTGATTTACTGAAGTAGTTCTCTCGACCTCTGGCGACCTCCCTACACAAGCTACGCGACCCGCTCGGTGGTCGTGACTAGGGTTGCCGACCGTCCTTTAATTCAAAGGACAGTCCTTAATTCTGAACCTATGTCCTTTGCCCCTTCAAAGCTGTAATAGGACTGCAAATGTGCTTTATAATCCGAAAATATGAATAAAAACATTTACACGAAATTTCAAAAATTCCCATACACCATGCAAAACATTAATAAATTAATTAAGAAAGCAAATAATTGTTCAGTTTATTTTGGAGTTGAAATGTTTAACATTATTCTCTATTTCATATTTCTTTTCAATGACTATGTTTTTTTATATTTTTTCAATAAAGTTTTCTTGCTTTATCTTGGAGAAACTAAGTAAACCAATTTTTTCACAAAAATCCTTACCTACCCTAAAAATAACTCATATTTCCAAGCCTTTTATTTACCCATAAAATTTTCTCTTTTTTGCTAAGCCTTTCATCGTTCCCGGTTCTCGAATCGTTGATGTCCTTCATTCCAATAGCTCAGAGTTGGCAACCCTAGTCGTGACCCACAGGTTGAAGAACACTGGACCAAACAATAGGCCAAAAGGGACGTTCAAAACTGATTTCCGAACATGTCCCTTATTTGCGATCATTTCAAACCACCCATATCGAAGCAGATAAAAATTCTACCTCATCGAAATGACAAAGAAAGGAAAAAAACCGGTGAGGTTAAATACCTTACAAGCGGCAGCAGCGATTTCGTTCGACCGAGTGACGGGTGATCTCCAAACCGTGAAACTTACTCTACCGTGATTCCTAGTTTATTCGCGTGCTCGCCTGCTTCGATTCCGACACAACAAAGTGGACCTACTTTATACCGCAGCACTTCTTTCTAGTCTTCCAACGATTTTATCCTGTCTCCGTTCTGGAACGATTGTTCCGCTATACGATTGGATAATGGGGGAAAAGAATAGATCCAAAATTGGGAGTATATGCAGGTGAAATGCTACCAGAGAAGCAGAAGTGGGTAAACTGGATCGCGATTTCGTAAAAGGCAGTGAAGGAATACTATTTATCGTATCACTTTTACACTCACCAATTTTTTTTCAATTGAGCTTCAGTGGAGAAATAAGACTATTACCTCAAAATTTTGTATGGGTTTGAGATTGATACCAAATACACTGCGCAAAAAATTAACGCACATTCTGAAAATCTCAATTTAATGAAAGTTAACTCTACATTGACTTTATAACTTATTTTTTATGTTCTCTCGGGAAGGTTTTGAACGAAACAAGACACATTAAATGGAAGAAAAATTCAGGATTTCACCGAATCTTATGTGAAAGAAGAGAAATAAACAATTTTCAAAATACTGGAATGCTGATAAGTGATTTAATACTTGGTATTTCCACCCCTTGCGTTAATTACAGCTCGGCAACGACGGTTCATACTCAAAATGAGTGATCTTAAAATGTTCTGATCTAATCCTTCCCAGATTTCTCTGAGTTGGATTCCTAAGTCATTAAGAGTAGCTGGATGATTTTCTGAACTTCTCAGCCTTCTATTGAGGTTGTCCCAAACCTGCTCAATCGGATTGAGATCTGGACTTCTTGCTGGCCATTCCATTCGAGAGACTTCAACCTCTTCAAGGTACTCCTGAACGATGCGCGCACGATGGGGTCTGGCATTATCGTCCATAAAAATGAAATTTTCACCAATGTATGGGGCAAATGGCACTACATGCTCTTCAAGAATGTTCCTTATATACCTATCAGCATTCATAGCTCCATTATCAACGACCACTAGGTCTGTGCGAGCAGTCAAAGATATTCCACCCCATACCATAATCGATCCTCCCCCGAAACCAGTAGTATTCAGGAAATTGCACTGAGCATATCTTTCATGTGGACGTCTGTATACAAGGGAACGTCGATCACAATGGTAGAGGCAGAATCTAGACTCATCTGTGAAGAGAACTCTTTCCCAATCAGCCTCTTCCCAATGGATATGCTCTCTCGCAAAATCCAAACGCGCCCTTCGATGGGCTGGGGTAAGAGCTGGGCCTCTTGCCGCGACACGAGGCCTTAAATCATATTCTCTGAGGCGATTTCTTATTGTCTGAGTGCTAATTTGCACCCCATGAGTTTGCTCAAGCTGATTTTGAAGGAGGCGAGCGGTTGCAAACCGTTGTCTCAACGAAGAAACTCTCAAGTAACGTTCTTGAATGGCAGTTGTTACCCGTGGTCTACCCTGTCCTGGTCTTCGGACATTCATACCTGTCTCCCTGAATCGCTGCAACATTCTGGACACACTTGTATGGGAAACTCCAAACCTTTCTGCAATTCTTGTGTATGTCCACCCTTCTTCTCGCAAAACTACCGCTTGGGCACATTCCTCTTGGGTCAAATTGCGTGTTTCGCGTTGCATAGCGATCGAGTGTAGAAAATCAAACGAAAGAAAAACTATTGATCACTAGAATTGATCGAGAACAACTGATTTCAGAATGGAGCCAATACATTCAAAATCTGATAATCTCATCTTTTTTATTCCTGCTGGGAAAAAACATCTGTATTGAAGAAAAACGTTGAAAGTGGATAACATATGCATGCATAATTCTGATAAAAATAATTATCATTGAGAACACCTTCAGTTGTAGAATAAATTTGAGATTTCCATAATGTGCGTTAATTTTTTTGCGCAGTGTATATAAATGCATAATCTCAGCACAATCGGCATTATATTCAGGAAATTATTCTGAAAATGAAATGAACATTCAATGTATCAGTCTTGATTCACAAAATAAATTTCACTTGAATCGGTTATCCTGTTATGGAAATATAGGGATTCTTCTTTCTTTCTTCTTTCAATATTCCAATTGAATTTTCTATGGGTCTGTTTACACTATGGCCACAAAATTTGCATGAAGCTATTATGACTATCTTGCATATGACTGTAATTTTCATTTCAATGGGTTTCGTTCCGCTATTCGATTAGATAATGGGGAGAAAAAATGGATCCAAAATTGGGATTATATGCAGGTGAGTTGCTACCAGAAAAGCAGAAGTGGGCAAACTGGATCGCGAATTCGTAAAAGGCAGTGAAGGATTATCGTAGAATACAAACGTTTTATCGTATCACTTATACACTCACCCTTTGTTTTTCAATTGTAGGTAAGTTCATGCGAAATAATTACAAGTTTCGAATTTCTAAGAAAACAAGGAGTACGTCATTTTATGCTGGGCGAAACAACATCTTCAAAACCTCCCCTGGCGTGTTCCAGTTGTTCCACCATGTGGTTTCTCATTTTATCATCAAGATCTTCTCTTGACAATTTCGTTCTTCATTTATTACACAATCTCAGTAAACTTCTTTACTTCTTTCTCTGGGATTACAATACATAGCTTAATTTTTGCGAAGATGCAGCGTTTTCAGGAAAACATCAAACTTCACAATTTCGCTATGGCTATAACAGTACTTTAACAAATTCAACCTAAAATCGGAACGTAATGAATGAGGAAACATTAGGAGAAGGCTTACCCCTATGCGAGGATTACAGCAATTCGTCTGGACATGCCTTTCATAAGGTTTTGAATGAAAGCCTGTTCGATTTGATTCCATTCTTCAATTAGAACGTCACTGAGCTCCTGCAAATTTTCTGGAGTTGGTACGCGAGATTATACGGGTCTTGAGAATGATATTAAATATATAAATGCAGAATCTCAGCTCAATCGGAATTATATTCTGGAAATTATTTCAAAAATGAAATATGTAAGAATTAAATGTTTCCAAAATTGAATTCTATGGTTCTGGTGATGCGCGCCACTTGAAATTTTGAATGAACATTCAGTATATCGTTCTGATTCACAAATAAATTTCACTTGAATCAGTTTTCCTGTTATGGAAATATAGGGATTTTTTTTTTCAATATTACAATTGAATTTTCTATAGTTCTGTTAACACTATGGCCACAAAATTTTGCATGAAGATTCAGTATAACAGTCTTCATTCACAAAAAAATCTTTTCATCCGAATCGGATATTTTTTTTATGGAAATATGAAGTTTCTTCTTTTCGGTTTCTTCTTTTCAATATTCCAATTGAATTTCTATGGTTCTGTTTACACTATGGCCACAAAATTTTGCATGAAGCTTATTATGACTATCTTGCATATGACCGCAACATTTTATTTCGATGGGTTTCGTTTTGTCTGAGATATTGACGAATAAAAATTTTGAATGGCCATATTTTTACGGAACACTCTGTACGTTTTGGCTGGTTAACGAACTTAACCGAGCCATTTGGGAACCAAACTCACCCTGAAAATTTCAAGTCTCTAGGTCAATCTGTTCGAAAGTTATTGTGCTGAAGGACGGCCGGATGGCCCCAAGGACAGAATTGAATTTGACCATGAATTCGTCATCAGAGAGCCCAGTTGAGATCATTTTCGGCTCAAAATTCTAAAATAACAGACATTTGGACAAAACGATATAGCACTCGTTTAAGTAGAACAAGCGCTGAATAAATGGAATAGAAATAAAATACGGCACAGGTCGCTGACGTTAAGAATAGAAGAAAATGGTATTCAGAAGAAACATTCAAAACTAAATTAATTATCTTTCGAATGACACAATAAAAAAGGTATGTCCTGAAGAATTAGTTTGAATTAAAATTTTATACGTTTATTGTATTATTGTGACATACCATGTAAGTGTTCATTTGATGCATAGGTACTTTACTTTATCCAAGACTACCGTATTTCTTGAAGATTTTAACATTTGGCGACTGTGACAAGACCATTTTATTATAAGTGTGGAAAAAGTCAAGCTGACACATGAGAAAAGTTGGAGAACTTGTCATTGTATAGTTTGTAATAAAAATTGATTCAATTGATGTAATAATAGTTATTTAATAAACTAGGTTATTAAAGACAGCGACTAATGGTCAAGATATTTTAATGCGTGAGCGGAGCGAACGCGTTAATAGTTCGAGACCATTAGTCGCTCGATTAATAACCGAGTTTATTACAAGATTTTTCCGACGATCTCAACATAAATAGTGTATAAGTTCTCGATTAAAATACATTTTCAATTCGCACAAGACATACATTTGACGTAAAGTAATTTCTATGTTTCTATGTTGCAGTAGAGTTTTGACATTTCTCGTAGTGCTTCTGAATACTTTGTGTACGGTTGCCATGAGGATTGCACATTAAAATGGCTAAAAAAATTGAGCATTAAAATGGGTCATTAATGCTCAATTTCGTACACATCAAAAGCACCTTTTATTTCGAGGTCGGCGGAAATAGTTATTTATTATACAAGGGAAAAAAGTATTAGATTTTAAGCTCGAGGTTATGTTGTCTGTCGACGCAAAGCGGAGCTAAATCTAATATTTTTACCGTGTATAATACACAATTTTTTCTGCGACAGGAGAAACGACCAATTAATAGTGAAAGAATATAACTTTTCACGAAATTACTTTTTTCCCTTGGAAAAAAGTGAGTACCTACTGTTTTCCCATATACATGGACACTCATTTTTTTGACAGGAAAAAATAATTTAGTAAACATACGTATATGTTCGTAAATAGTATATTATTTTATAAGGAGGAGAAGTGTCACTTTTCATGGCGAGCTTGAGTTTGACAGCCGAACGCAGTGAGGCTGGCAATTGAAACGAGCCATGAAAAGTCACTTCTCATCCGAATGAAATATGTTATTTTATTTCAAACGTTTTGAAATTCATGAAAATCTGAATATCCATCTTCGGATTGATTTACCTATACGCACATGATTCTATCCATTTACGATCGTTATAATTTTGATTTTTTGACACTTCTTAAAATTGATTTATTTATGACATCGGAAAATTCTAACAACTGTCATATGTGTGTTTAAGAGGAGGAAGTCTATCGGGAAAATACTCATTTTTGAAGGAAAATAAATAGATACGAATAAAACAAGGTACGAATATCCTTTTTGAATAGTTCTATTACGTTTATTGATTAAAATATTCGTTTAAGGAATATTGAAATTACGAGAAAGAACGAAGTTCATTTGTGGATAACTGAAGACCTATCACAGAGGAATTTGATGAAAATAAATAATGTATTTATTGTTACAATTGAATTTTATTATAAGTCAGTATGTATTGGTGCTTTATATAGATCCTTCCACGATTTTCATAACTGTTTAATAGTTTTGAAGTGATGATTGTTATTAACATGTCCTGTCAGTGATTGAAGGAACTTGAATGTTACCGATATGAATAACAGTAGGTACTTTGAAATTTGCATTTATTGATCTGTTTAAAAAGTTAGATCATGGTTATTACCGATTCTTATTAATCTTTTGCATAGTAACACTTTTCCTGCCGCCGCGCCGGACGGAAAAGTGTTACTTAGCAACACTTTTCCTCCTTGGCGGAGAAATAGAAATTTTTCGATGATCCTGTCAGTCGAAAATGACGTTATAATTGTACGTTTGAAAATAAAAGTTATATTTTGTGACCTGTCAAGAGATATAAAATGTCAAATTTTTTACCCTTCACAGAAAAAAAAATGATTTCGCCCTAAATTGACAAGCTGCAACCATATTTGTTAGTTGGAGTACTTTAGAATACTGAAGACATGTCAATTCAAAGAATGTAACGTTGAAGTTGGATCTATGAACCATCTGACAGCAGTAAATAAAAACTCATTATTCACTTGCGATTAATGAGCATAAGTTCATCTGCCCTACCCTGTAGAAAAGGAGACTGCAAGATTGCGAAGCATTTAAACGATAAATTGGTTTCGTGCACGTTTGACAACTGACAGCACATCGGAGGTATAACAACCCCACTTTTCCTATGTAAATCACAGCAAAACAACGAGAGATTTTGGTTTTTCTCAGGTGTTTCAGTTGATTTATTGCTTTTTGGACTGAAAAATCGTGAAAATGGACCTATAAAATTGTTTAATAAGTTCAGATCATATTCATCGAGGACGATATATAGAAAATATCAGTTTTGGGCATTCACCCTTATCTACTGCAGAAGATTTATCTATCTAATGTGTCTTATTCCGATGATAAAATGTATCCTGATATTAGACTAGAAGACAAAGAGATTAGCCAGTTTCAAGATTCATATTTGGACAAGGAGGAAATATAGAACACTATAGGATGTATTTCCAATTCACCCGTTAGAGAAAGGAGATGAAGAGTACTTGTTAATAGAAAAAATTGTTGTGATAACTTGAGTTTTTATAAATATATATGTCCAGAAATCATATCTGGATTAAAACTCTTCTGGATGTTCTTTAATTTGCAGTATATCTTTTGTTTTTTATATGAGACAAGTAAAAGGTAACTGCTATCTCCGCTTTTCACTATTTTATAGAATTTAGCATAAGCATACTTACTTCTAACTCTGTATTTAAAAATTTTTACAATTACTTATTAGATAATTAAGTTTTTATTTATACAAGAGACTATAATTTGTTGGTTTGTATTGAATGATGAATGCTTCACTTTCGACAAAATATTTATTTATTTTTTAATTTGTATTTAATAGAAATCGTTTTCTACGTTGTGAATAATTGAAATTTAGTTGTTAATATTGATAAAATCCTTCATTTTTCCAATAAAATCATCATGGAATTCATGGGCTTTCATTTCAATAAACAAATATGATAATTTTTCTTCTTTCCATTTATTGCGAATAAATTTTATATTTAAATATCATATGATTCACTGCAGCAGCATTCTATGTTTCCACTGAATAATGATTATATCAGGATACATTTTATTTCTGAAAAGGGCCAAGTAAGATGGATAAATATCTTCCTTCTACAGTTGACAAGGGTGAATACACAAAACTGATATTTTTCTACATATCGTCCTCGATGAATATGATCTGAACTCATTAAACAATTTTATAGGTCCATTTTCACGATTTTTCAGTCCAAAGAAGTAATAAATCAACTGAAACACTTGAGAAAAACCAAATCTCTCGTTGTTTTGCTATGATTTACATAGGAAAAGTGGGGTTGTTATGCCTCCGATGTGCTGTCAGTTTGTCAAACGTGCACGAACCAATAACAAACCAGCGCTAGACATTTATCGAAAGCTACCTACGTAGATTTGCTAATTGACGATGACAACACATCTACAACGAACCGTAAAATTGGCCTGATTAACGTTTAACAATGAATAAAATCGTGAGATAGGACCGGTCCTCCGCACAATTTATCCTTTATAGCTTCCTGCTATGGAGACGCCCTTCTGCCTGTTTTATAGCGCGTGAAATATTAAGAATTAATAGATCTTTCTTCTGGAGCACTGACTCCGCATAGGAAATTATGCATGCTGAAACATATGACTAGGAAGATCTTTTATTCGAGGATTGTAGGATTTGTAGGACATTAAAATAGGGTTATTTTCACCCCTCGAAGGCCTGGCGAAATAAAACGGAGTGGAAAATATTCGTAAAAATTGGAAGGAACTCTAACGTGGAACTAGGAGTTTTTGGATATCGATTGAAATATAATCTGGGAGAATTTTGCATTTCTAGAAAACTTTTAGGTTTCACTCCCAGTCTCTGATACAGAAATAATTAAAAAATTTTAATTGAGATGAAATGCTCCTGCGAAAATCTTTGCACTAATTTGTTAGGAGCAAATTGGTTTTGAAAAAATTGTTGCCTAACAGTTAAACTAGAAAAGGAAATGAATGAAAAGAAAAATGTAACGTTTCGGTGTCTATATCAGACACCTTCTTCAAACAAACTTGTTAAATTTTTTCGGAATTGTGTGTTTTTTTCTTTTTGCAGTCTGTTTCAATGAAATTTCGCGATGATAAATTGACACCGGTTTTGATGAAGTTATTATTACTGATTTTCGTAATGTTTGTACTTTGTTGTTTTTTTTTTTCATTAGCACATTGAATTTGTTGAAATTGGATCGTTTGCATTTTTGGTATTCATTGGAAAAGGAAATATTAACTCAATGGCAATATGTTCACTGTCTTCCCTGGATAGGTTTTGAAACATCACTTCTTTTAATCTTACTATATCTTGTTGTAATTTATTTTATCTTATAATATTTTAGATTCGTTCTCTTACCAGGGCATGACCGAACTTGTCTTTAATTTTTTGACAGCCATACCTATCAGATGAAGCTTAATTTCGGAATTACTTTGTTATCTCTACATTTGTACATAAAGGAGAGGCTATTTTTGTGGGTGAGAATTTCTTATACAATTCCTCCAATTTTCTGAAACGAACGAGAGAAAAAGGCCTATACCTTTCTTTCAGATATCGATTGGAATATTATCTGGGAGGATTCTGCATTTCTAAAATACTTTTTAGGTGAAGGATAATGTAACGTTTCGGTGTTTTTATTAGAACCTCATTCAGACAAACTTGTTAAATCTTCGGATTGTGTGTTTTTTCATTTGCTCGGTTGCCCATATTACGAGGATATATTGAAGAATTCTTAGCCTATACTAAAGAACCAAACAAATTCTATGTCAAAATATTTCATTATTCAACATATTCTCCTCTTAATTGGACACATTTATTACATCGAACCAGAAACGTCTGTAAAACATCACAAAAAATTGTTTCTTCTTTGATGAAAATTCACGACCTTTTAAACTTTTTTCAGTTGGAGAAAGAGATGATAGTCGGACAGAGCCAAATCTGGTGAATAAAGGGATGTTCTAGTAATTCTATCACTGAATCATGAATTTTTGCATGTCAACATGAGGCTTGTGTCCTGCAAAAACAAAACACCTTTGTCAACTTTTCTCTGTAATTTTTCTCGTGGAGTGGTCAGTAATGTCGAATAGTAATTTCCAGTCATGTTCTACCCTTATAGTCCAGTCAATTTGTGCTCAAAAGAACCCTAGAAGGAAAGTTCTGGGGTAGTTTTAATTTTTTCGATTTTTTATGTTTTTTGGGGTGCTGAATCCGAATCTGAGGTTTGCTAACAAAATTTCGTGAGGGAACATTGAAAAAAATACAAAAAAGAGAAAAAATTCTTTCTTTTGCAGTTTTCTGCTTATAACTCGGAAACTATCAACTTTTCGTGAAAAACCTTTCCATACAAAATGAAAGTACATGAAATTCCTACAAATTGTATTACCACAGCTTGTTCTGCGACAACCCGTTCTGGCTCAAATTACAGTTGAAAATGAGGTATTTTCTATGACTCAATAAATGAAAAGAAATTGAATTCCGTGGTTCCGATAATGCGAGCGTCTTGAAATTTTGCATGAACATTCAGTATATCAGTCTCGATTAAAAAAAAATTCAACTCGAATCGGATATCTTGTTATGGAAATATAAAGATTCTTCTTTTCAATATTCCAATTCAATTTTCTATGATTCTGTTCACACTATGGTTACCAATTTTGCATAAGGCTTATTATGAGCATCTTGCATATGGCCGCAACATTTCATTTCGATTGGTTTAGTTTTGTCTGGGATATTGAGGAACAGAAATTTTGAATGGCCATGTTTTATGAAACATAGATATGGCCATTCAAAGTTTTTGTTCCCCAATATCTCAGACAAAACGAAACACATCGAAATGAAATGTTGCGGCCATATGCAAGATGCTCATAAGAAGCTTCATGCAAAATTTGGTGGCCATAGTGTGAACAGAACCATAGAAAATTTAATTGGAATATTGAAAAGAAGAATCTTTTATATTTCCATAACAAGATATCCGATTCGAGTTAATTTTTTTTTGTGAATCGAGACTGACATACTGAAGTTCATGCAAATTTCAAGACGTTCGCATTATCGGAACCATGGAATTTAATTTCTTTTCATTTATTGAGTCATAGAAAATACCTCATTTTCAACTATAATTTGAGCCAGAACGGGTTGTCGCAGAACTAGCTGTGGTAATACAATTTGTAGGAAATTTCATGTACTTTCATTTTGTATGGAAAGGTTTTTCACGAAAAGTTGATAGTTTCCGAGTTATAAGCAGAAAACTGCCAAAGAAAGAAATTTTTTCTCTTTTTTTGTATTTTTTTCAATGTTCCCTCACGAAATTTTGCTAGCAAACTTCAGATTCGGATTCAGCACCCCAAAAAACATAAAAAAATCAAAAAAATCAAAACTACCCCAAAACTTTCCTGCTAAAAACCCTATTTGACTGTACTATTATTCAATCATGATTAATACATGGTAATCCCAAAAAACTGAAGCAAGAATTTTTTCAGCAGATTTTTGGACATGAAAACTTCTTAGGTCTTGGAGGACCATAGTGCCACCATTCCATCTAATGTTTTTTTTGAGCACTCGTTCTATTTGACCGAGTGCTATATCGTTTTGCCCAATATCTGTAATTTTCGAATTTTAAGGGAAAATGGCCTCAAACGATAGGATTAGACTCCCTGATGACGAATTCGTGATCAAATTCAATTCTGTCCGTGGGGCCGTCCGGCCGTCTGTTAGCAAAATAACTTTCGAAGGATTATCCTAGAGACTTGAAATTTTCAGGTTCGTTAGCATTTTTTTTTGATCCCATAACTTCATTATTGGGGGTTGTAAATAAAAACTCCTTATGATTTTCCTTCAAAAATTGTTTTCGTGGGATAGATTTTCGAAAAATAAAATTCTCTTTTGGTTTCCCATTCAATTCTGGAGAAAAAAGTCTCTTGGAAAATTTCGTTACAGTCGATACTTTTCTCGAAAAAAATAAAAACTTACAAGCAGTTATGATCATTGTTCCTTCCATTTCATCGTATGTTCCATAGAATGACTAAGATATTGTTTATGCTAAAAATTGGTTTTGTCAATTTTGTCAATTAAGCTAATTAATCGAAAGAAAGGTCTATTTGAGAAATTAAAATATTACGGATATGATTTTTTTCCAGAAATTAGTAATTAAACCTTCAGAAAGATTTATAGAACATGTTAATCTCCTGTCATAGACATACAATATCTTAGAATATTCATTCTACGAAACCCTTATACGATGAAATGGAATGAACAGTGATCATTACTGCTTGTAAATTTTTATTTTTTTCGAGAAGTATCGAAATTTTGCGAGATACTTTTCTTCTCCAGAATTAAATGGGAAACCATAAGAGAATTTTCGAAAATCTATCCCACGAAAACACTTTTTGAACGAAAATCATGAGGGGTTCTTATTTTCAACCCCTAATAATGAAGTTATGATATCTAAAAAATTTATGTGAGTATCTTTTACTTAGTGCTTCATATTATGTATTGTTTTATGACTTAGTGTTTTCAAGGAACCGTAAAAAATTTAAAAACTGTCAACTCGTAATCGCCTTCCAAAGGCTGTATATTGGAAGAGGGGTTGATTTAAAAAAAAAATTATATGAACTACCCTGCTTATTATCATCGTGGAATCATCTCCCTAAGTCCCTGGCATTTGTTTACAGAAACGCTGTATATTCACCATTTACACTCTAGACTAGACTTATAGGAAAGCTGTGAGCATAATGATACGAGTATCAAAAACAAACGCTTGTTATTTCTATGAGAACTGACAAAGTTTGAGACTAATATATGCCAGAATTCTCTCAACGAGAACACGCAGACGAAATCAAAGACCTGGAGAGAAACTCATCTTCAGCCCCTCTTGTGAATATCATATTCCTACACAATAACATTTTTATAATACTCATATCCTCCAGAGTTACATTTCTGTAATATTTTCCATTTCCTAACCATCGGAGTTGAACTTATTCCCATTTACCCATAACAGAAAACATCATCAACTGATGGAAATATTCCAGAAAATGCGCTCTAAGCGTATTCCCTCTCTCTCCG
The DNA here is from genome assembly GCA_013421045.1 of Propylea japonica. Taxonomy (NCBI): domain Eukaryota; kingdom Metazoa; phylum Arthropoda; class Insecta; order Coleoptera; family Coccinellidae; genus Propylea; species Propylea japonica. Next base: position 8,591 of record JACDNR010000026.1, on the reverse strand, counting down.
ATATGATTGTTTGAAACTATCAACTCCCCGAAGCTTCATTTCGCAGAGTGAGGTACTCTAACGAATTATTTTTATATGCCCTAACGAAATGTTCCATTTATATTCATGTGATTCGGTTATAATTTTGTATTATTATTTTCGAATCAAGAAAATTTGGCATTTAGAACAGAAAAAATTGCTCTCTTTCAACGCAAACATTTATAATTTTTTACTGATCGGAACATTTCGATTTTATACTGGGTGAGCTGTCAAGTTTGATTAAAGATTCAGATCAAGTAAAACTTATCTAATCGTTCGAAGGTTATAAACGATTGTTTATGTTGTATGTTTTTTCACTCTTCTTCAACAGGGAAACAGCGTGTTATAGGTTTGGCCAAATTACTTTATAATTTTGAGTGATGGTTTCTAACGAATTATTGATGAATACAAGCATATTGCTTTCCTTGATCTTTTCTAGCGCTCGTTTTTCTTTAAATTTTCGGAATTGATTTTACAAGTTTGTCTGAAGAAGGTGTCTGATATAGACACCGAAATGTTACATTATCCCTTTCATTTATCCCTTTTTTTAGTTTTACTGCAAACATTTTTTCAATACTAATTTGCTCCTGACAAATTAGAGCAAAGATTTTCGCAGGAGCATCTCATCTTAATTAAAAATGAAATTGCGACAGGAATGAATTTTTTTTGGTACCTCAGAGTAAAAAGAGATGCCCCTATGCGGCCTACGCATTTCACTGTAGAACTGAGGTAAAGTAAACAATAAGATAGATTTTCATTTCTAACATTTCTGATTTTCTGAATATAATACAATATTTCCGTAATTTTGCCATAGCTATTATTACCGGAATACTTTTAAGAAACAATAAACTGCCACCAAAAATGATTCCATTTATAAACGCCAAGTCGAAATGGAAATGTGATACATCGAATAACTGAACAGTAACAGAACGATGTTTCCAAACTCACAGAATTGTCCATGACAGTCAGTACGCAATAAAGATACGGCACAAGTTCGCAACGCCGAATGTTGTTCGCGGTCATAAACAGATTCTACTTGGCTGCGTTAACAAATGCGTGAAGACATCTCTAGGTTTACTTTTTACTCTGAGTTTGGTACATATAGGTTTCTTCAAGTGCGTTATCGCGCATATACATGGGCAGTAAAGCTCCTAGCGCCTAGCTCCAACACCATGGTGTTCGAGCTAGGCACTTATGCATAAGTGCCTAGATGTGGCAATGCTTGGCTATGCCTCCTCGGTATATGGATCTCAGGACACTAAAGGTTGACGCTCACTTGGACGAAGAGGCGCGAAGCGTTGTTTTCCGCCAGAGAGGTTTGTACTGAATCAAATGGGTAGACGCTCATCTAGGAGGCGCGAAGCGAAGAGCAGCGAGGAGGCGAGTCGTTTGACGCGTGAATGATCCTTGGGGCGTGTGCGCGATAAATTTCTCGAGGCGGTCCTCAAGTAGGTAGTCGGCGGACGGAATCTGGTTCGTGACCCAAGTTCGGCGCGCTGTATTTTCAAGTCAAGGAAAAATTTGCAATTTTTATGAAAATGTTAAACTTAATCGAATTTGTCAATGGGGGAATACACAGTTATTTTTGTATTTTCGTGATAAGTTTGGTTTCATTGACTCATTAGTGTGTTGATTAGAATTTTCTCGATTGAGTTCTGAAAAAACGAATTTTATATATAGGATATACAAACGAAATTTTTCTGGGCCTCTTCATCCAAGTGAGCGTCAACCCTTAGGAATCAAGAGAAACAATGTCAAGATTAAGAAGGGGTCATCACAACCTTCCATCACTAATGTAATAACATCTACCAAAAGGAATTCACGAGAGCGCAAAAGATAGACATTAACATACTCTCGCTGAACTACTCTGATCTATAACACTCTAAGAAGTTTCTCGGAACCTTCAGTACTGGAAGATCTCGAGGACTCTTAGAACTCAACTAGAATGAGCTCACAAGGTTTCTCACTCTAAGAAAATCATCAGGGATGATAATTTCTCATTTTGGAAATCACCCCAGTTTCTGTGATTTTACTGCACTATCGTAATGGACAGCACGCTATAAGCGGAGTACCGTAGATAACTTGAGATATCAGAGGCATAAACTCAACCAGAATCATGAATTTCTACTGATCTCTGTTGGAAATGGCATTTGCCGATTTTGAGGGAAATAACATTACAACTCTTCTTAATGCCTACTTCTTGATCAGATTTTATAAACGCAGTTTCTCGTGATATCCTGAAAAAACTTAACCCTAACCTGTACAGCCAGCTATTTACATGAAAAACCATTTGTATCGACAAAAAAACCAAGTCCCAATCAAACAAAGCAGTAAGGGGTAACAATTAAGAAACATCCATCTCATGTATAATTCATGAATGTCATTTGTCCATGATGAGATTCTTCGTTTTGCCTCGAAGGAAAACATTCGTTTATGCATTGGAGTCTCGATGCAAGAAAATAAGGGTAGTATCTAGAGCGTCATCCAGAGTTTTCGGAATGAAAATAGAAACCTGAGCTAACAAATAGGATGAGAGGTTCAGTTGTTGACACCCTGATAGTGATGACTGTGCACATATACATATACCGATGTAATGAACTATTGGTGCTTTCAAAGGTTTTTTTCATCTATCTCTCTCTACCTATTTCTGAATGTTTTATTTCTATTTGGGTCAAGTTCAATTTCCTCAGGTTATGATCCTGAAAACGGCATCATTAGATATTTGGCGTGAGATTCTGCAGTAGTGTCATATTCGTTAGAAGTTTTCTGTTGTTTGGAAGGTTCCAAAGAATATTTAATTGATGTTAGTAAACCTTTCAATGGTAATGATAAACTTATGAAATCCAAGGATATCATAATCCCATTTGGAAGCTGGTCTTCTCCAACGGCCCAGAGGTTATGTTACTCTGTTCTGCTTTTTTTATTTCTTCAGTTTGGAGATGATCGACATGAGGTACTTATCCAAGGAGTTTTATATACCGATTTGGAAATTCACATCGAAAACATACGATATACAATGCATCAGACAGAGAATTCTTCCCTCTAGTTGCACAGATGAATAGGCGAGATAATCAAGTGCGATAACTGAATGAATTCAACTGTCTTACTGCAATAATCTAATCTTGTCTCTCTCTTATCGCAGTATGGTAGGGAACCCGCACTACACATATAGAATTTTTAATTTGTCAGGCTGCCCGTAATACTCGATTCAAGTATTTACTCTTGCCTACCATACTAAAGAATTACGCTCCTCTAAACGATAAGAGAGAGACAAGACTAGAATAATGAAGTATGACAACTGAATTCAGTGTGTTACAGCACGTGATTGTCTCGACTATTCATCTGTGCAACAGGAGGGAAGAATTCTCTGTCTGATGCATTGTATATCGTATATTTCAGATGTGAATTTCCAAACCTGTATATTGATTAGCTGGAAATAATCCTCAGTAAGTAGTCCCATCTAGGCAAATCCAAGACAACTGCTTTTCTATAAGCATTTATCAAGATATATGAAGACAACCTGCTGTATCATGGGATACTTGTTTTTTTCATTGCATGTAGTTCTCTAGATACTTTGGATGAGATTAGATTAGAGGAGTGGCGATGACTAAGTAGACCTCGCAAACCACGCTCTGTTTACTATTCCGACAGTATGGTCTTAAAAAAATCTGCTACTTTTCAGGGTGCTACGTAAGAACATGGAGCAAGTATGATATTTGCTCCGGTTTCAGGAAACACAAACCCACGTATCGCTTTTTATATAGAAAGTTAAAAAAGTGCAAAGCAGGTGTTCAGTTGTCTTGGTAGCTTCTTAGCGAAGTGACGATAATCTAACAGAAGAAATAACTTTTCTTGAGAAAGTCATGTGAGATCAATCGCTAAAAGCGCATCCCAAAAACTTGGTTTTCTGTTCGTGACAGGAGTTATTTCACTTCCAGTCAGTTGCTTATGATCTATAAGGCACATATCCGACCTGTCTTGGAGTACTGTTGCCATTTGGGGTGCGGCACCTAAACATGTCCTGAAGCTGTTGGATTCTGTCCAAAAAAGGCAATTCGTCTCGTTGGTGAAGCATCGCTCACTAACTCGCTCACTTCTCTGGAACACCGTAGAAGGGTTGGCGATCTTTTTCTATTCTATCGATATTTTCATGGGCGACACTTTTCTGAAATATCATCAATCGTTTCTCCTTCGACAGTCTCTTCGATGTTGACCCGCCAAGTTCTATCTTCGCACCCCTATGTAGTCACTTTAGAGACCTGCAGAACATCCCTTTTCAAAGACTCGTTTATCCAACGAACAGCGAGGCTCTGGAACATGCCTAGGAAGGCGTTTCTCCGAGGCATATAACTTCCAAAAATTCAAGAAGAACACCTATTCCTACCTTCTTTCCCTTGGTTCTCACGATGGTCTCCGAACATTACAGGATATCTCCTTTCGTGGAAACCTGAACAAAAAAATAATATCGTGAAAAAGAGTGGCAATATCTTTAATCCTGACCTGTAAAAGTGACTTGTCTGAATCTAATCCAATCGTATTGAAGAAAAACGAGCTCCCCAGTCAAACAAGGCAATAAGGGGCAACAATTATAACGAACATCCATTTCATGTATAATTCATAAATGTCATTTGTCCATGATGAAATTCTTCGTTTCGCCTTAAAGGAAAACATTCGTTTTATGCAAAGGAAAGAAGTCCGGATGCAAGGAAATAGGCGTCGTATCCAAGAAGCGCTGGGATTTCGGGCCCGTATCTAATCAGTCACCGGCTCCTAACCGTGAGACGGGATCCGGTCGACAAGTAGCAAAATAAATTCAACGAGTTTGAATGAAAATACCCTCGGGTTTTTGGGGACACGAAAAGCACCGGTGAAACTTCTTTTGTTGAAGAGGCTACATCATTGACTTTTGTTCTGTGTGCAGGACCGAAACAGAAATGACGTCATCTGTCACGTGGGATAGTAAGGAGGACCGGCATTTGGCATATTCCATGACGATATCAGCGCCAAGGTGGCGAGAATCGAAGCTGAGCTAAGATAGTAGTAAATGTAAACAATCTTGTTTTGGACAGATAAGTCATTGGAGTTTCATCGAAATTTTTACGAATAATCTGAAAATTAATATTGGAGTTGGAATCTTTGTGGAATTATTTTGTGATTTAATCAATATTTCAATCATTTTATCACTAATATTCAAGTGTTTAATCAATATAAAGGTTACAAGTCAGTAAGTCTAGTTGTAGATGTTGTCAATCTTAAACTATATGAAAAAAATTTCTTTCAGTTCATTTATATTGTACATGTATACACGTATATGAAGTGAAGTGCAGCCGTTAGAATTTCTGGAAATTTTGAAAGTTTTAACCTTTAATTCTAGAGCCCCAGTAGAAGGAGAAGTTCGAGAAGAAGTTCTGAATGCATGTCATATTATAATGTGTTGGAAAACAAATTGTGGGTCCAGTTTCATAGACATTTGCTCTTTGTGTTTAAAAACTATTGCCCTAGCCCTTAATACAGAACCTCATGAAATTGATGGACCATTGATTGTGGAGAGTGATAAAGTAAAACAAAACTAATATGCAAAATATGTTCTTGTTAAGGTGGAGTGAGGAGGAACTGTAAACATATCATTACAGTTGTTTTAATTAGATTGATCAGTTACATGATGTTCCTATTCATCCATGACAGAATCATGTCGAAACTCATGGTTTTTTCTCTTTTCCTGCTGCATGTTTTCCTTATCGGGGAAAAACTTTCTAAACTTGAAGAAATATCACATACAGAATTAAAGTGCTTATGGAATTAGCAGAAGGATGGTGTAAGAAAATAAGGGTTTCATCTTTCTATAGAAAATATCGTCAGTTGAATGCAGAACTATCCCAAGTCCATTTTTCCAGAAAATCGGTTTATGGCCTAAAGAGATGCTTAATACTACACTCCATCTGATGCAGAAGTATTGCAAGTCCATCTTTATCCTTACCCCACTTTTTCAATTTCATAAATAAACTCACGTGATAGTTCAATCTAGCGAGAAAGTGGACATAGCATAGTTCTGACCCTGACATAAGGACATAGTTTAGTTGAAAGTAGACATAGCATAGTTCTGACCCATACCATAAGGACATAGTTCAGTTGAAAGTGGACATAAAATAGTTCTGATATGTAGAACTACCGTACAAGGCTATATTTTGTCCCAATTTTTCGGAAATTTCTTTTTGGGCAAATTTTGACCATCACAAAACATCAGGATCTTCAAGTTGAAGTTCAAAATGAAAGAATTTCGATATATTTTCAATCATCTTTTGACCTATTCAAAAAAACGTGTCTCCTGAAAAGTATGAATTTCGGACTTGGTATAGTTCTGCATTCAACCGACGATATGCCTTGCTTAAAAAAACAAATTTACTGTATCGTCCTATAGTATAAATCAAGAAGATAATACATATGTAGAAATATTTTATGAACTCTTTACCAACTCTGCAATAGCCAAGTACAGGTTTGTGAAATAATATGTTGTATGTGTACCTTGATTTTAAATGATCCTAAGAAGTAGAGATAGCTTGTCGTAATCTGCTGTAATATCAAAACCTTTGATACAAATTCTGACGTAAGAGGTTAAAAGCGGCAATATGAATTACTTTCCTATATTTATTGGAGTAAATAAGATACAAGCCTTTCTTTAACTATTAGTTTTCTTCCAAACTCGTTTTCAAGATATATTTTCATTTGGTTTTCCTGAGGGAAGAAGTATAACTATAACCTGAAGTTGTTGCAATTTTTTCGCCCATAAATTGCATGGGGGCACACAACAATAGTCATTTCTGATAGAAATCATATTCAAGAAGATAAATTTCAATTTTCCCTTGGATTTTTCTTCTAAACAAAAGTTTATGAACAATTACGAAATTATTACACTGAAATACGTTCAACGCTTTGTTTACTACTATCTTAGCTCTATTTCGATTTCAACCGCAAGAGTGCGTACCGCTGGTCAGCAGAAGCCATTAGTATTGAGTTGTTATTCTCGATTTTGCCTTACAGGTTGTCGCAGAAAAATTGCGAACAAATCGAGGATATCAACTCCTACCAACTTTCCGGAGGAAAGCACCAGTCATTGTTCGTTCTACTATGACAACCATGGAAATCATTAATTCATCTCTTATCTGTAGATGCTGAGACCAGACTTACATTTTTTAGGTGGTACCAAAATAATAAATAAGAGAGTTGGGGGCCATGGGATATCATGGACTGATGAGGCCCCTTTCACGAAATCAGGTTCGATAATATTTACGAAGAAACCATGTATGGCAGAGAGAAAACCGTCGTGCGACTATTGTTTCTCATTTCAATATGACTTAAGTTTCAACGTGAGGTGGGCAGTCATGAGAGGAGAACTTTACGGACCATTTATACTTACCGATCACTTTAATGCTGAAGAATTCATTAGATTGATCCAAATGAAGTTGACAGACATGAAATGCACATGTCTAACAGATAAAATGTTGGTTTCGAATGAATGGCTGCCAGCACATAATAGTCGTGACGTCAAGATCTATCGAATGGCTATGTTGGGATATATTAGATTGGAAGATACGTTCAGATGACCACCGAAGAACCCCGACCTAACGCTTTGAATTTTATGTCTAGAATACTTTGAAAGAGAAAGTATTTCTAATTCGCTTTCAGACTCTGAAGATTTTCATCGACAAAATAAAATTGTGTTATGAAGAACTGCGTCAGAAACGCTATGAACTCTTTGCAGAGTGTTACATTGTACCGGGTTTTTCACTATAATTTGACCCCCCCTTTAACTTTGTTACTGAAGGAGATACAAGGAAATGTTTCGTATAAAAGTTTCACGAAATCAACTGAGGTTTTTTGATATGAGTCCAGAAACTGAAATATATACAGGGTGACCAACATATTGATGGCAACTTCATTTTTTCAAATGGAACACCCTGTATATTTTTCCATATTTGTTTAGCTCTTTTTCCCCTGATTTCGAATATGTAATTATGTTGGTCTATCTTTCTTATTATGAGCACCACAGAGTTTCAAATTTTCAATAACCATCTGGTATAGCGTTTTGGAAGTTCGTGAATATTTAAGTGGCCAATTTGATCTTTGGATTGGTAATGGCGCACACCCGTTTTTATGGCCACCAAATAGTACCGATAAACACCGTTGGACAAGTTTTTTAGCCGTTCCTGAAGAAAAAATTTACTTCAGGAATAATGACAACCATGAAAGCGGAGAATAATATTAATGATATAATATAATCAACCAATATTAAACCTCATAATTCGGAACTAATTCCGTCAACGCACAAAGAATAATGATAATATCGTAATGATTAGAAACAAATTTGAAGCTTTAATTTCTGACTCAATCAAAGCCATAATAATGCTATCAAAAATAGCCAAAAAACAACTTGAGACAACTATATGAACTATTGTAGGTATTGAATGAAGGTGGTCATTTTGAGCCATTTCTTTAGTTGATGTTATTCTTACCATACTGACATAGTTTATCATTTTTCATTGGTTAAGTAATTGTTGAGTGTTCATTCTAATATA
>JACDNR010000025.1:0-41985 GCA_013421045.1 Propylea japonica | reverse complement strand
AAACCTTGGTAGTACATTGAGCCGCTTGATAGGTTTAAAACAATTTTTTTATTACCCTTCAATTACAAACACGTAGTTTCGTGAATTTCGCTGATTCTTACTTTTAAATATATAAATAATTTGGTATTTTTTATTATAATCTAGCTGATTATGGTGGTAAAGGCTAACGAATTTGTGTGAAAACGTTCTATTATTGATAAATAATTTATTTTATTTGACATCTTTGTATTAGTTGGTCAAAATACAAATTATTGAATTTGACAAAACGTTATTCTGCCTGGCTTTTTTCATTTACTTCATCAACGTGAATTCTATGATGTCTTTTTTCTTTGAGATTGACATATTTCAACTGAATGAGAAGATTCGGCTGCTTCTAATTCAATATACAGAGTGATTCATGAACATTGTGAACAGGATTACAAACAACCTCTGAATCTGCTACAAGTGCTTCTTTACAAATTAACTCTATTTCTATAATTCGTATTGAATTTAAAACAAGAAAGGTATCTGCGATTGTTTTTATGCCACATTTTTCAGTAAAATTGAATCTATTCGAATAAAAATACCTTTGAGAGCAATATCATCAAGAAACTAACAAGACACGCTGGAATTTCCTGTTCTTGAATGTGTCTTTCACCTTATGCTATTACAAAATACTTTTATCCACGACTATTGTAAAATCCGTCCATTGTACGTCTCTGTGCTGGGCCATAATAATACCTATTAATCATAATGATAATGAGATATTAATCAATGCTATCAGATGCTTCATAAATTCAACTTTGATATAATATTCTTTAAATGGATTTCTTCAGTATTCTAAAGTATTCCATCTAACAAATATGGGTATACCTTGTCAATTGAGGACCGAATCTACTTTTATTAAATCAATTAAAGCATTTTATCCACAAATAACAATGACCAGTTCTCCAAAAATTTCTCATGTGTCAACTTGACTTTTTCCACGCAGTCGCCAAATGTTAAAATCTTCAAGAAATATATTCAGTAGTCGTGGATAAGAATAATATACTACTCACGTATAATGGCTGTTATTCACTCGGTTATTCACCTCGTGAATAATAGCTCTCCTTAAACGCTCGTTGCATAATATACTATTTATTAATTTCAAAATAATAGTATTTGCGGATTCACTTAAACGAAAGAGTTTGAATAATCCTCTTATTACAGTGAATATGGCCCCTACCAAAACATTACTCAACAGGGATTTACCAGGGGCAAATGCAAAAAAGAATGCAATAAACACAAGAAGCAGAGCAGCCTTAGCAGATGTCGAGAACAAATTATCCGAACAAGCAAAAGGAAAGCAGATGGATCCCTACCAAAGAAACGAAGGTCAATATAAAAAGATCCGCACTAAGCGATTTGCCAAGAAATTCTAAATAATAGCAAAGAAAAATGTAGTGAAAAACCTGTGCTGAAAGCTGCACCAAGGACGAAATTAGCCTCTGTTAAAACAGTCACAAAACCAAAGAATAATGAAAAACGTTGCACCTCCAAACGCACCTGGGTAAAAACTAAGACAAGGTTACAGAAAAACTACTACAGATACAGAAACAGTGATCAAAATTAAACTGCCGTTGAAAGAAGCAAACGGTAAAGTGAAACGATTGAGCAATGAATTTGAGAAGACTGAAGAATCGATGTATTCTACACCCGCAGAAGAATTAGAAAAGAGGTGAATATTTCTTTACTTTGGTCAAATCTGTGATAAGAAATTAGTTTTTCGTGGACCTCAAAATGAAAGCTCAGTTTAACTTTATACGAAATAATTCAATAATATCCATTTTTATGCCCAATTTCTAGAAGGGTGTCTGAAATTGCGCGGTCTTTCTAAGAATGAAAAAACACATATTTGCATTCATTTTCAAAAAATTTGTTGTTGGTATCTGAAGTATCAGTTATGACTTTTATGTATAATGAGTAATATCTGCCAAATGATTCTCTTGAAGCAAAGTTGAGGCTCTATGTCACTGATGACAAGATAAATTTCATCCTTCAATTCTAGAATCGATTGTCGATTATTCCTAGGGACCTGGCATTGGACATAACCCCAAGAAAATAGTCCAACAGTGTCAGATCACATCTAGTGTCAAGTAAGCCATGTTGTGGATCCACTTGTTGTGAACGTCGTCTAATGAACATTTCAGAGGCTTCAGCAACACTTTCAAGAACCAAATCAATATTTTCTTGTGAACACTTCTCTGATATTCCATCAAACTGGTACCTTGAAATTTTTTATTATTCGACCAATAGTGCTTTCAGATGGACGATTCGGTTAATAATAAAATTCACGTAACTTTCTGAAAGTTCCTCTCTCTGAACGTTGATTTTCATGAAATAATTCAACAATTTGAATGCATTGTTGTTGTACAAAGTCATTTTTATAAAATGCATAAAGGGTTTTCAATAAGAGGTGTTATTTTGATATTCAAAGAAAAATGCCATTTTTCAATAGAATAATCTGATGTTTATTCATTATAAAGAAGAAGCTATGCCGTTAATAGTGGAAAATAACATCAGGCAAATGACCACCACGACCACGCTTATAGGACCAAATCCTTTTGATGAAATTTTCCATAACCAAATCGCACTGCACTATGTTCTCGATACCTTCACGAATTCCATCTTTGAGGTCTTGAATCGACGCTGGGCTATTGGCGTAGCCCTTCTCTTTCACGTGACACCAAAGGAAGAAGTCGCAAGGTGTTAAATCACAAGATCTCGGTGGCCAATTGTGATCACTTCTTCGAGAGATAACACGGTCCGCAAAGATCAATGGTTTCGTTGGTTTTGTACCACGTAGCGCCGTCTTGTTGAAAGTACACGTTGTCCAGATCAATACTATCCAATTTCGCCATAAAAAATCATTAATATCTCTCGATAGGCAATCCATTCCATTCACCGTAATTGTTGCTTCAAACTTTCGGCTACAGCTGCAATATTCTCGGCTGTTCTTGAGCGACGTGCACGGGTTATTCTTCACATCTAATTACTTGTCCCAACAGCTTGAATTTTTCCACCAGTTTCTTTATTGCGGTCTGACAAGATGCTTCATGACGACCCAAAAATGTTCGAGTTTTACGAACCGTCTCTGCCAAATTTTCACCATTTGAATTTTAATAATTTCAATGCGTTCTTGAAGCGTGTATCGTTCCATTTTTATTAATGGCGTAGCTATTCAAAATATCACCTCTTATTGAAAACCCTTCACATCAAACTTCCTAAATGTCAAAATACCCAGACGAATTAAATGCTCCATCAATATTTTATTTATTCTCAAAAAACGGGCAATTTGAAACACCCTTTATTTTCAATGTGCAACTGTCATGGGCAAACTGAACACAAAGTATCCAGAAGTAATACAAGTAATGTAACAACTCCACTGAAACATAGAAATTTATATTAAGTGAAATTTATCTCTCGAGCAAAATGAGAATACATTTCAATCAAGAACTTTACTCAATTCATAATGACGTCGACGGGAAAATCAACTCGTTCATTAATCTTGCGATTAATAAACTAGTTAATTAACTACTAATTTTCCAGTGCCGCTTCGGTTTACAAAAGTGCAGAAGGGCCAAAAGCGAAAACGAGAGAGACCAAAAATGAAGAACCGAATCCTGAAACTAAACCGTCCAATGATATCTTGGTGGCTTCACAATTGAGGGAGCAACTGAATCTTGGCAATCATGAAGTACCTGAAGGCATCGATGATTTCGATAAGGAAAATGCAAAATGATGTAACCAGTCCTCAGAATATGCATGGATATTTTCAACTACCTCAAGGAAAAAGAAGTAAGAATTTTTTTTCACTCAGAAATTTCGGCCTACAGTAGTTTTTTATGTAAGTAGCAGGTTTTCATGTCTAGCGTAGTAAATACATCGTGCCAAAAAAGCAATGTTACTCGTCGATAATTTTTGTATGAAGAATTTTTAAGAAAAATCCTCGTCGATTTTTAATTCCGAATGGAATTTATCCTATGCTTTTTGAACGCTTGCTCTACTTAAACTAGTGCTACATCGTTTTCCCAAAAGTCTGTAATTTTCGATTTTCGAGCCGAAAATAGTCTCAAACGACTGTGTTCGACTCCCTGATGACGAATTCGTGGTCAAATTGAACTGTCTGTGGGGCGTCCGTTAGCACAATACCATAGAAATTCAAAATTTGAATATTGAAAAGAATATACTTTATTATAATAATATTACAGTGGAACTTCCCTATAACGAATCCTAATCCGTCAAAAAAAATTCATACAAAAGTTTTTTTATAGTGTAAAATATCGAAACAAGTAATTGCATTTTCTTATGTGAATTCATATAAATAATCAAAAAGGTGTGTAAGTGCATTTCTAATAGTTTATAGGCATTTTATGTAGGTACGTATACAATACATGGCTATTCACGATTTTTAGGACAAATAATTCGTAATTTTGTCTGAGTTGTACAATTAAAAAACATTTTATTCTCATGAAAAACTTCGCATTTTCTCGAAGTTTCAGAACTATTTCCTTCCGGAACCCCTTCAATGGACGGAAAGCGAGACGGAAGGCTTGAAGTACCTCTTCACGATTTGGTTTTTGCCGGTTGCCAAATCAACTGTCGGTATCATCACTGCTATCCTAATGATCTCTAACACCGCATTGGACACTGTTTAAAATGTCCGTTTCAGTTGGAAGTTAATTTGTCACAATATTTACATCGACATTAACGAAATCAGTAACCGTCATTATCAATATTTCAAAGCTGAATCCAACGTTTCGGAAGGATCTATCTCCCCGCCGTAATGGTTTAGTTTATGGTAGGGATTTATTACCTACGTCCGGCATAATTATGGAAAAAAACCCACCCTTATACCTTTTTACCAATACTCATTCAAAGAGTGATGTTCTTTTTCTTGGAATACGAGGTTTGTTCAAAAAGTATCGCGAATTTTGAATTTTCGCGAGCTACGTATGCTCGATTTTTGATCTCTTGGTGGCGTTATGTTGGTACTCATGACCTTCACCTATGTTGATAATTTCGGCCATTTGAATGTCCAGTCAGTTTTTTACAGCTATTGTGCGATTTCGTCTATTTAAAAAAATAGATCAAAGAATTTGTATCAAATTTTGTGTGAAAAACAACTTAAAGTGGCGGACGCATTCAGAATGTTGAGTGTTGCATACGGCGAAGCACTTTGGACAAAAGCAACGTTTATCGGTGGTACAAAATGTTCTCAGAGGGCGAAAAGATGTGAGCGTTCCGGACACCCGAGCACGTCAACAACAGACGAAAACATTGATGAAGTAAAGAACTAGTATTGGCCAATCGTCGAATCACCGTCAGAGAAGTTGCTGAGGACCTAAATATATCGATTGGCTCGTGCCATTCGATTATTACCAATAGTTTGGGCATGAGACGAGTCGCCGCGAAATTCGTACCAAAAATGCCTCAATTTCGACAAAAACAGCATCGCATTAACATTGCTTCTGGCCAAAAAAAAACACTTAATCATGCCGCAGCCACCGTATTCCCCAGACCTGGCCCCCTGTGACTTTTTCTGTTCCCGAAACTGAAGGGCCCATGAGAGGACGACGCTACGCACGATTGAGGAGATAAAGACGGCATCGAAGGAGGAGCTGAATAAGATCACAAAAATGATTTTTCAAAATGCTTCGAGGATTGGAAAAAACGTTATCACAAGTGTATAATGTTTTGTGGGGATTACTTTGAAGGGGACAAAATAGATATTCATGAATAAATAGATAATTCTTGAAAAAACATGAAATTCGCGATACTTTTTGAACAAACCTCGTATCTCGTTATAGAAAAAATTTACTTCGTTTTAGATGGTATTTTCAACATGGAATTTGGATTCAAGGTGCAATGTCTTGTACGATATTCGTTATACAGACGTTCGCTATAGGGAAGTTACACTGTATTTATTATTATTTCCATAACAAGATATCCGATTCAAGTGAAATTATTTGGGAATGAAGATTACTATACTGAATGTGCATTCAAATTTCAAGAGGATCGCATCATCAGAACAGTAGAATTTTCAGTATCGCATCATTGAGCGAAACGATATAGCACTCGAAAAGATGGGTTACATTTGTTATTTCAAAGTTGGGCCTCATATTTCGTATGAGGCCAGTATGAATTTCCGATTTTTTACCTGTGCGGAAACAAATTCACCGATTCCAGATTTTTTTAACATCCGATATACCGCTATAGAATTCACATCGAAACATGATATTCAAAGCATCAAAGAGAGAACTTTGGAGTCCAGTTTAAACAGTAGTACATTCGAAAGATTTACGTGCTACTTTTATAACGAAATGAATGATCAACTGCGAATAATGTTGTTTTTCTCTAGTATCACGGGTAGCCTGATACATTGAATGATTCAATGAAGTGATCATCGGCAGTGGCGGCTGCTCAGAGGAGGCAGTGGAGGCCGGGCCTCCCAAATTTCAATGCAGTTTATTCAATTTTAAATTCGAGTTCAATAAAAATAGTCGCATTTCTATATCTGTATTATTTTATCATTCTATCTACTATCCAAATATCAAAGTAATAAACATATGTTTTATTACTCAGGCGATCTAAAAACATCCACCACATTATCCGCAACATACAAAATAGCGTAACGTATAGCAGGCAATCCGCTTAGCGAAGGAGGCTCGGCTCCATGAGTCGAGATTCGTAAGAATTAACATTTTAAACTTCTTCTTCAATGAACGGTGCGAGAACCACTGAAAATTCAGCTGTAGATCACTTGTCGGAGGCTGGGCTCCGCGGCATTATTTTCGCTTCTAGGCGAACAAGCTTAGCCGAAACTAAACGTCCGATCGGTCCTAATCAACCCAGGCGATCGTGGATGGAGATCAGCTGTTGTTTTGATTCCGTCCCTTTTTATTAACGAAGTATTAATCCTCTCAGCGAGCGGTTTGTGGTTTTGTGACATTTTTCTGAAAAGTTTGTAGGTAAAATTTTAATATTTCAGCAAGAAAGATGGAAACGGAAACAAGAAGTGAGAATTATAATGCAAGTAGTGAACTTGAAGGACGCAAGATCATGTAGATTTTAATTTAAGTAATAAATCAATAAAATGCCTTACCATGTTGAAAACATCCTCTAAATCGAAGTTAATTCTCTCTATAACGAACTATTCAAAGATATCACTTTTTGAATGGGTATTGGTAAGAAGGTGGATTTTTTCCGGACGTACGTAATAAATCCCGACCTTAACTAAATCATTACGGCGGGCAGAGAGATCCTTCTGAAACAGTCTCAAATACACCCCTGGCGGTTTGGTTTCAATCTAACCATTACGCTAGTGTGAAAGTTGTGTGAAAATGTCGAAAAGGAAATGCTTAAGTTTGAATGATAAACTTAAATTTATCACTATAGAAACAAATTTTCTGTATAACGAATTTTTTTGCGGATTTAGCGCTTTCGTTATAGGGAAGTTTCACTGTATTTCAACATACCGGAAATGCCCATTCTCAATCTTAATACTGTTACCAATCTATTTTATTGGAGTTAATAAAAATTTTATTGCATTCACAAGATTTTTGAATGTGGATGAATAATGGAATTTTTGTTTCCCCATTGGTAATCATTAATTTTGATGCTTTCGCAGGACCAACAACAAATTCCCGACTATATGAGCGGCCAAGTTTGTATAACGACATGGATGCGATCCCTCCTGGTGGACTGGATGGTCGAAATACAAGAAAGTTTCGAAACTCAACCACGAAACTCTTTATTTGGGAGTGAAGCTGGTGGACTCTACCTCAGCAGAGTGACCGTCGGTAGGGAAACCCTCCAGTTGGTCGGTGCTGCGGCGATGTTTGTGGCCAGCAAATACGATGAAAGAATTCTCCCTTGATTGAAGACTTCTTATACATTTGCGATGGAGCTTATACCAGGAGGGAGTTGATAAGGATGGAAATGAATTTGTTGAAGGTCTGTAATTTCGACCTTGGAATGTCTATCAGTTACAGATTCCTCAGAAGATATGGCAGGGTAAGTATCAAGTCTGTTTTTAATAAAGGGTTTTCCAATAAGAGGTGTTATTTTGATATTCAAAGAAAAAGTTCATTTTTCAATATAAATGATCGGGTATTTATTTCATTGTGAAGAAAAAGCCGACCACCTCGACCACGCTTACAGGACCATATCATTTCAATGAAATTTTCTATAACCAAATTGAAAAGTGGCTGCCCTATGTCCTAGATTGCCTTACGAATTCCATCTTTGAGGTCTTGAATCGACGCTGGGCTATTGGTGTAGACTTTCTCTTTCACGTGGCCCCAAAGAAAGAAGTCGCAAGGTGTTAAATCACAAGATCTTGGTGGCCAATTGTGATCACCTCTTCGAGAGATAATAAATACGGTCCGGAAACTTTTCCCTTATCGTTGCTTGTAGCGCCGTCTTTATGCAAAATACGGTGTAATGCCGTTTGTGGAATGCCTAATTTCAAAGAATGACGAGGAATGGACACACCTAGGTTTTCTTCAACACTTCTACAACAGCAATATTCTCTGCTGTTCTTGAGCGACGAGCACGAATTTTTTTCTCCACATCAGTTGTCCCAACAGCTCGAATTTTTCCACCAATTTTTTTATTGCGGTCCGACAAGGTGCTTCACGACGACCCAAAAATATTCGAGTTTTACGAACCGTCTCTGCCAAATTTTCACCATTTTTATAGTGAATTTTAATAATTTCAATGCGTTCTTGAAGCGTGTATCGTTCCATTTTTATTAATGGCGTAGTTTCTACTTGTCAAATGTAAAAAATTACAGCTTCAAACGTGACATCTACTGAAATAGCAGGCTATTCAAAATAATACCTCTTATTGGAAACCCTTTATATACCGACTCATTTATAATCTTGTTCATTTCAAAAACAAACCATTCTACGATATGAATCTCTGAATAAAATGAGTTGAAAATAATAATTTTTTTGTCCATTCTTACTGTTATTTCAATTAGTTTCATCAAATTTTGGAATTGATTGAAATCAGTACAATACATACATGCTATCAAATGTTTATGTATTGACTTACTCAGTGTGTTTGTGAATAAATGCAACAAACATAATAAATTTAATAATTTTGTATTTTAGTGTGCGAAAGTAACCATGCCTGTACTTACCCTGGCAAGATACATACTGGAAATGTCTTTAATGAACTACCAAGCAGTCACGATTAAAGAATCCAAACTCGCAGCAGCTTCTTTGTACATGGCGTTGAAAATGAAAGGAATCAGTGGGTGGACCCCAACTTTAGAATTTTACACAGGTATAAAGTGTTTAAAAGTGTTCCCTACGTAACTTATTTACTCAACTAATGAATGTTTCAGGTTATAAAATTGAAGATTTTATCAGTACAGTATATTTACTGAATGACGATATGCATAAAACATCGAAAGTACAATTGAAAACGATACGTAATAAGTATAATCATAAGTTATTCTTTGAAGTTGCAAAAAACGCCTCTTTTTAGCAACGAGCAACTTAAGCCCTAGTATTTATATATGAATTTTAACCTATATTATTTTATACCTTGGTGGATTTTTGACTCACTTGTTCATATGAACATTTTATACAATGATTATTGTTTATGCAAACAAGGTATACAGTAATTATAACTCTGATGAAGGCAAGCACTGTAAAATATGCACAATTAAAGTTTTAAAAAGAAATTGTGGATATTAATATATTTATAGTTAATTGTCTTTTTTAAGATGTATTAATTTAAAGGAGGATAAAAAACCAAAAACCTTGGTCCAATCAATAAATCATTTGTAAATGATTGTAAATTATACTTGTTTTAATTCTAATAAAAACATCACACATATTTGTTGGATTCATCCAAACCTAAATTCAAAAAAGAAGGAAAGGTCGCTTCAAATTATAGATATAGTCCGTTCACGAAAGGTTGAGCCGTCGGTTGGCCATGACAATTTGACATATTCCACTATGTATATATTAAAATTTTAGGTTATATTGTTTATTTTCTTGTCATATTGATACGCAATGTTGTCAATATTGCATAGAGTTCTCTGATAACTCGCAAC
Source organism: Propylea japonica (assembly GCA_013421045.1). Classification (NCBI taxonomy): domain Eukaryota; kingdom Metazoa; phylum Arthropoda; class Insecta; order Coleoptera; family Coccinellidae; genus Propylea; species Propylea japonica. The sequence continues at coordinate 31,895 of JACDNR010000025.1, read as the reverse complement.
CTCGTCGAAGGAGGCCGGGTACATTCGGCAATGTTGACTTTATTTTACGTTATGACATCAAATACTGCCAACTTAAGATAAATGAACGCCTACTATGCGCACAAACTTTCGTGAACGGACTATACATGTATCTTGAATGATGACAAAAAATTCAAATTGATCAATTAGATATGAGGGGAACATTGCGTAGACTGTATTTTTCATATGGACCCTAAATAAAACACTACAAGTTAGATTAGAAAAATTCTCAGTTGTTCTTGAGTGATGCAACGGTTTACAAAGTGATAGTCGACGGGAAAGGGTTTGGAGAACCAGGCAGATTGAAAAAACATCAGTAACTATTTATTGAAAATGAATAGCAAGGCCAGAACTTATGTTATATCCAATTTCTAAGGAATTGATATCTCGTTTTGTAATTTCTAATTTTTTCTTCAATTCATCTTATAGAGGAAGGAATACTTTCAAAAAAAGGAATAATCAGGTTTTTATGAATCAACATGTATATTGTAATAATAAACAAATAAATATTCAATTCAATAAATAACAGATCTATAAAAACCTAGGAGTATATCAAATCCATTTTGAATATAAATATCTTATCAGTCTTCAAGAGTTGAACTAGTATTACTTTCTCTTCTTTTGGTAAGTCTGATGCATTTTTTGCATGGTGTATCCACTTTCCAACAAACCTTATGGTAGCAACATCCACAACTGTCACATCGTGAGACCAATGATAATTGCCAAGGAAATATTACTTCACTTGATTTGCATACCTCACAGATGTGGCCTCTAGCCATACATATCTGAAAACAAAAAAAAATTAATAAACATATGTAATACGACATATTTACTTCACTTCAATGCAATGATCAAGAAAGTAAGCACTGAGAACAACTTCAAGACGTTGCTAAATAAACGAGAGAGGATTGGAAACGGGAATACACCGACTATAACCTCCCGTATGAGCGTCTTTCAAGCGGAAATCTTAGCTATTGAAAGATGTCTAGATAAAAATCTAGAAAAAAACTATCAGAAGTGCGATAGAGCCATACACTCAGATATCGTCATCGACTCTAAAATGATCTGGGAGTGCCGGAACAAACTCAATGAGGTAGGCAAGAAAAATAACTTCTTTTTAGTCCGGGTTCCCGGCGACTCGGGAATCAAAGGAAACGAAGAATACACATGCCAAAGAGGGCGCACAAATGTCACTCATTGGCCCAGAACCCTTCTTTGGTATATGTAAATGTACCTATAAGAAGGAGAAAGCCGAGAGGAAAAACTCTGGCAGAATCTCCCAAGGATGGATCATTCCACTAAGTTCCTTTGGAACTTTGAAACAGCAAGATCTTGGTAAGAAGCAAATACACCTCCTCACTGGCTTTCTCACAGGACACTGACGCCTCAGGAGGCACCTGTTGAGGATGGTATTATCGGACACTGACGAGTGTAGGATCTGTGGGGAGGATGAAGAAACCTCCATTCACCTAGTCACGGAATGCCTTGGCATTGCGAGCCAAAGGAGAGAATGCCTTGGGCGAGAAACTTGTAAGAGTAAGCAACTAGCCTCGTTGAAGCCTTCATAGATATTAGATTTCATTAGATCTCTGGAACTGGAAGGCGAGCTGTGAAGGATTTGGCCAGAACAGCTCTGTAAGGGGGCACAATAGACCTTAAGATCGCAGTGAACTGTAACCCCTTTTTAAACTGAACTAGGGCCATGTTAAGAAGAGCTCCGACGTTAGGTTGACATTTTTGCAAAAGTAATAGGCTCTGAAAAAGTTAATTTTACCACATCTCAATATTCTTAGAATTTACCCCGTGTCTGGCAATAATGACGGTATTTCACACGGCGATTTCCATTGGTACAAGTTCCTACCACCGCACTTAAATCGCACCAATGAAATCAGGTTAGGTATTTTAAGATAATAGTACGCCCTCTCAGATCAATAAAAGACCATAGATAGGCTCCAAACACAATACTAATGGAATGAATTTGAGGACAAGATATACAAAGCAAATGTTTGTTTTTGTTTTGAAATTTGACATTTCAAAGGCAGAGTCTTACTTTCATTCAGAAGTTTCAGTAAACGCGATCAATGTAACATCTCAGAGTAAAAAGAAAACCTAGAGTTGCCTTCACGCATTTGTTATGCTGTTTATACGCGCGAACAAACTTCCGGCGTTACGAAATCGTGCCGTATGTTTATTCCATATTGGGATGATTGTTTTACCGCTCCTCTACTCTGATACTATCGGCTTGCGTCTGTTACAGATAATTCTGTCAGTTTGGCATCATTGTCTGTTTGTGTTTAGTTTCTTGATGCGATTTGTCTCATTTCTATTGACGTCATAAACTGAATTATTTCGATGATTTGGTGGCAGTGAAATGCTTTCCATCTGATTACAATACAGTACTATTCACGCGTAGTGGCATCTCTATGTTTATTTCTTAGTCTGAGTATATAACGTTTTTATACACTGAGATCAGTCGGAATTTTTGCAAGAACTTAATCGCATCCACCTAATGCTTATAAGCAGCGGTACATTAACTAATTATAAGTTTACAGAATAAGAAAAACAATTAAAATAATTCCTACTACCCATAATGTACTCAATTCTCTGGAATATAAACAATAATGTTTTTCGCATGTCTTGCAAACAATATAGCATTTCGGCATCTTTCTGGAGTAAATGAACTTCAATATCACTTTACAAGACACATTAAAATGTAGAATCACGAAAACCGGAGCAAATATCTTGAAAAGTTAGATCTGAGTGAGAAAACGCGAGAGTTAGAGTAAAGTTGAAAAAGATTGACGTTGAGAAGAGTTGGTTGAGAGATAGAAATAGGTCAAAGTTCAGGAATAGAGTCAAGAGATTTGAGTAATCTGAATAGTATAGAAATCTTTTGCAAGAGACGAGAAGTTCAGCAGCTGGAATACACACTAAAAGTGTAACTGTATATTTCAAGTTGGTGTGTTGATACAATGTAAATAGTAATACTAGAGCACTAGAAAGATAGGTATGCCAGACAGGCTGACTGGGTCCAACCATAGACTCGAAAATTACAGATGGTAATGTCAATTTCTCAGTTATCGTGCTCTATTGTTAGTTGCGTGCTTTTTTTGAAGAATAGTTAATAGAAAGTATTGATTTTTCATTCAAAACAATAAAGTTGAAGACTAGACAGGTAAGCATAAGTATTTATTCGATTACAGATTTCATTTCATTCGAATTGTTCTGTAATTTTCGAGTATGTGGTTGGACCCAGCATGGCTGTCTGGTATACTCCCCTTTTCAGAGCCTTAGTAATACTGTGTTTTACAAAGACAAAGACAAAATATGTACCCATTCAGACAAATTATAAATATTTCTTCTAACCAGAAAAAATTAAAAAATTTTAAATTGTTTCTGTTTCAGAGACTGGGAGTGAAAACCTATAAAGTTTTTTAGAAATGCAGAATCCTCCCAGAATATATTTCAATCGATAAATTATAAATATCCCACACACATTTTATGCAATAATTAAAATAGATTACCTACCTGACATTCAATTATATGTTTGATGGATATGTCTACGAGATGTTTCATGTTTGTTTCATTTCACCAGATTTGATCTTCACCAAGTCATCCAGTGAATACATTTCAACTTCATCTCGTGTGTTTTTCAAATATGGCTTCAAAATTTCCCTTATGCTGAAAATAAGAGTAAAAATGTAGTTTCTTGATTAATCTCGATGTATTTCACACAGAGAATTTCAGTAGGTACTGAAATCTTTCAGCTTTTTACACTCCTACTTGAGTGAAATCTGTAAAATGGTAAATGAAGAATATACTTCAATTTGAGTAGGAACATGGTTACAGTTTTTGAACAACTCTTTCCCAGTATATGACTTTACTGTTAACTATTAATAAAAAACAAATTTCGGAAAGGTAAATAATGAAACTATTGATAAAATCATAACTCTAGAATGTAACAACTCACCTTTCAGCATTATCACACGCTAATATGAAATCCTTTATATAGTACAATCCAAGGGCATATTTTCTATGGAAATCAATATCCTTCGAAAACTTGGTAATCTTTTTATTCAAATCGAAAATCCTGAACAACGGATCAGTGTACATTTGCTCTATGAGTCTATACGAGAACGTGGAAACTGGAAATCTATAACATAATAATTATTATTAATCCATTATCTTTATCGATAACATCATAATACTTTACCTAGAGAAATCCCATTTATGTAATATTCGAGCAGGTATGAGTGCTAGCTGATTAGAATGACATCCGGTACAAAAGTATCGACCCAGATATTCGCAATACCTGAATTTGACGCGTATTGTGGTTGAACTCTCATTCCACATCCCGCGCATCTATAATTCTGCTTCAACATTAGTTGTTTCCTCCTGAAAAATCTAAAGCTCTGAATTGATAACCAATATTTAAGACTATTTATTGCTAGCGATAAAATATAGAACACAGCGTGTGAAAATATGTAAGAACCACCAAACATAAATCTAACAAAAAAAAACAACAACGTAGGGTAGGAGTACCACAAGGTGGCCTACTTGGACCGCTTCTTTTCATCCATATTTGGGAATGACATCCTTTGGATATTGAATTAAGGAATGACTGCCAATGCTAAATTACAGGTTATGCGAGTTATACATGGTGTACCGGAAAATGTGGGAAATCTCTCGGATTCAGATAGAACATAAAAAATGATGATGACGAGTTCCCATAATTTTTTTTCCTCACGGCCCTCTCTACGAAGATACGCCTCTTAAATGATGCCACTGAAAATCCATTTTAGTGGATAAGTTTCAAACTACTCGATATAATTTGATGAAAATTTGATATGATTAATAGTATTAAGGACCTCTTAAATCACTGCACTCAAATTTCAATTAGCTTGTTCAGTTTACCAAGGGCGGACTGGGTTGTACATTTTAATGTATACGTTTTTAACACCCTGTATGACAAGGTGCTAAAAAACCAAAATTTGGATACCTTGAACAGCTGGAAAAGGTACTCTAGTTCAGTGTCGATAAAATGAATCGTTTTCGAGAAAAAAATAATGAAAGAAGTAATTGAAATTTATTCCACTAAAATGAATTTCCAGTGGAGTCATTTAGGAGGTCGTCACTTCTTAGGGAGGGCCGCTAGGAAAAAAAATTATAGGAACTTGTCATCTTATTTTTTATGTTCTATTTGAATTCGAGAGATTTCCCACATTTTCCGGGACACCTGTATAACAAGTAATAAGGCATAAAAAACAAGTTATGAAAGAACAATGAAGGTTTTACTATGATATAAGAAAAGATATATTCTTATTTCATGGGTATTACAAGAAAAATAACATGTCTATTGTATGTTAATATTGACAGATCAAGCATGCAATTTTAATTAGGATAACAGCGTGCTATAGTTTTGCCTAAATTTCTGTATTTATCGAATTTTGAACTACTCAGTTGGACTCGCAGATGAAGTATCCATGGCCAACAAAAATTCTGTCTGTCCGGCCTTGAGCATGATAACTCTCGAACGGATTAAGTAAGGGTTCTGAAATTTTGAGAGTTGGTTCGGGTTCGAAAGCTGCGGTTAAGTCTGACCAAATAGGTTTAGTAGTTTCGGACAAAGATTATATAGTATACTATACTCTATAATCTATGGTTTCGGAGTTATTGACATGTGAAATTTTATTATTTTCCCGATAAACCGCACATCCGATCATTTAAAAATCTGGTATTTTGAAGGAAAATAATGACGCACAAACTTCTACAAAATTTCGTGAAAAATGTGCCATTAGATACGATCAATATCCAACTTGATATTTACAATAAAGACCGACGCTCATATAAGAGCTGAATTTCGTTAGAATCGTGTCATCAGAACTGACTTTAGCGCATAGATTTATAATTACTTCTTATTAGGTCTATGCTTTAGCGTCAGTGCATTCTCTATCCTTGCTTATGTTTTATCATTAACCAGTTTTTTATCATTATTCCGAAATTAAATTCGATATTTAAGATGAAATACCACTATTTAAATCTATGGGAGATGATTACCCTTTAGTAGGGTCCTGTAGCGGTCTTAGAAGAACAGAAGATTCGAAAATCATTACTTGGAACGCCAGACCTGGTTTAAAACACCCTCCCGGCTCAAGAGCAAAAATTACGTATTTTGTATCTGAATATTGAAGGTATTTATTTGAATAGTTATAAGTTTCAATTTTGTAAAAACGGCGAGGCAGGGTTTTTTCTACTGAGATTTTTCCCTGTGCTCTGGTATCATACGACAGAATAGTATGGTACCCCGTTTTGCACCAACCTCAGCTAGGGACTTTTTTGTTTCATGTATTGTATTTTGTTAGCTCTCAATTCAAAAGAATATATATATTAACCAGTTAATCAGTGATAAAATAAACAACTTACGTAAAAGAAGGATGTAAAGTAAAAATAATTTGAGGTCTAGGAGGGGCCCAATCATCTGTTCCTCTCAAAGATATAGATGTAGTCAAATGATCATCCGGTTGATAGGACGACTATTTGGTAATGGTAGTAAAGCCTGTGGTGCATCTTTCTCAGACACAAGCCATTGCAAGTCAGAAGCTCTGAAAAAATTGAGAAATTGTAACAATTTTCCGAATCTTGAAGAATATACTCACTTTGGTAACTTTTTTCCTTTAAACGTGCTTATCAAAGAAATAGCTACACTCTCTGCGGACAAGATATCAGAAGCGCCATCTGGAATCCCTCTAGTCTTTTTTAGATCAGCTTCCGAGAACAGGGAGGCCATAGAAGTCGAAACACCCTTACTTTCTAATAAGTTAGAGGCCTCGTCTATTTCGATATCTTCAATATCGGAGCTGGAAGTCTCTGAATATGTATTTGAAGATGTGGAAGGTGGACTCGCACTTGTAGCTGAAAGAATAAATTCGTGTTTATGGATAAGATACTTTGAAGAAACTTGATTCACTTAAGTTTGTTAATTTTTTTTATATAAAAAGGCCCATTCACAAAGTCCAAAAATACATACTGCCATAGTTTAGTGCCTGTTTATTTTGTACCAAACTGCATGGACTGAATTTCCGTCGTATATTTTCTGTAACGGATTTCAAGTGAAAAATGGAATCTTTATCAATATGGAAACAATTTTGTCTAGCTGAAATAGAATAATATTTCAGCCTAGTTTTTCTGTTTGACTTCAGTACTTCGTCTTATCTCTAGATGATAAAATACATACAGCAGGCCAAAAAAAGTAATGTAACTTGTCAATAATTCTTGTATCAATTATTAAGGAAAATCTTCGCACCCGTCGATTTTTTATTTCAATTTTGTTTCTCACCCCCTACCCCCGTATTTTTTTTCAAACGGAAATATAGGGGTGTGTATACATCAAATGAAAGGTAATTTGATTACCTATTCAGCGATATGGCTAAAAATAGAATTGGAGTTGCTGTTATTTCATCTAAAAATTACGAAATAACTAGCTTTTACCCGCGACTTCGTCCGCATAAGTTTTTTGTTTTCTCCCGGCTGTAAGTCCCCCTGCAACAATGTCCCACTATCGTCTTCCAGTCCTCAACTTCACATCAAAATTTGTTCAAAAGCAACCTAAGCTACATAATGGATAGCTCCGAATGTTTCCTTAGTAAATATAAAAAGTAAATAATGTAAATCGGTTTAAAATACTACTAACTACCTAGCTGCCAACCCCCGATGTTAGACAGTGTGACATCCACAACATCGTCTGCGTAGGAAGTACTAAATTATGGCGCCTACCGACCCTCTAAGTTAGAAAAGTGATCAAATACTAACTTGAAGTCTTAGTAACACTCAGTTAAAAAAAAAACATCAAAATCATTTCAGTAGCTAAGGCGTCATGCGCTTCTTGACACGATCACGCTAGATTTCCGCGGGAATGAGGTATTTTCCCGCCGTAAAAAGTAGCTTGTGTCCGTGCTTAGGATCCTATCTTTATATTAACCAAGTCTCATAAAAATCCGTTCAGGCCTTAATGAGGTAAACTTTTAAAACAAACGATTTAAAATCACTAACTGAATTAGTTTTCTGCCTACTGCCTACGCCTTAAGTACGATAGCATGAATATTAATAACCCATATCCTTTTCTAGGTTACTATCTATCATCTAACTAAATATCATCAAAACCTGTTCAGCCGTTTAGGCATGATAGAGCAAAACTTCCAGCAAAAACCATAAAAAAAATCACTAACTCAATTCAGTTTACTGCCTACTTCCTACCCCCTAAGTACGATGACATGATCATTTTAATCTTATATCCGTTTTTAGGTAACCATCTAAAATTTCAATCAAAATCTGTTCAGCCGTTTAGATGTGAAAGAGCAAAAGTCCCAACAAAACGACTAAAAATCACTAACTCAATTTAGTTATCTGCTTACTGCCTACCCCCTAAGAACGATGGCGTGATTATTTATAGCCTATGACCATTTCTCGGTTATCATCTATCACCATACCAAATTTCATCAAAATCCGTTCAGCCGTTTAGGCGTGAAAGAGTAACAGACAGACAAACAGACAGAGTTACTTTCGCATTTATAATATTAGTATGGATTTACAAATAGTAATGGGAGAGTACTGCAAGCAGACCATTATTAATTACTAATTATAACTAAGGGAAATTCACAAATCCATTGGTTTGTGATTTCAAATTTCAGGTCCCCTAAGCTTTCTTGAGTTTGAAATCTCTCACCTCCTACACCCTTTATTTTAAATAGAAATATATGGATTGTGACATTAATGAAATGAGTAGGTTATTGAAATTCTTTCATATATTCCTATTTGAAAAAAAAGTTGAGGGGTGTGGTGACAGATTCAATTAAAAAAAGCATAGGGAGACCATCTGGAATATCAATTGAAGACTAAACAAAATAGTTATTGCATCATTTCGATTCTCAGGATCTACTTTTCAAAAAATATCAATTTTATGAATTTACTGTAACCTCAACAAAATAATAATTGAATTGGCCTTATCAATTTTTACTGAGTTAATTAAAAATTCCCTGAAATTATGACATTTGCAAATTTATCACTACATTCTTAATTTCATTCAATAATTAAATGCATTTTATTATCAAAAGGAACATATTATCTTTGTCATATAGCAAATAAGTCAATGATCATGATTAAGAATGAATTTTGTTATCTCAATAATTACTGCTGAAAACAAATATTATTTCTTATTTTAGCAGTATATTATCAAATTATCTGTACACATGTTGTATAGAGTGGTTCTTTAATTTGTGATCATTTCAATATACATTTTACTTTTGAAGAATGAAGAAACCATAGGTCTAGAACGTTTCTTCAAGAGGATCAGTGTACATTGAAGGATTGAGAAGAGATGAAGGTTTAATTGATTTTATAGGAAAACGAAGTAGATTCTCTCTATAACGAAATATTCAAAGAACATCACTCTTTGAATGGGTATTGGTAAGAAGGTATAAGGGTGGGTTTTTTCTGAAAATTTTCCGAACGTACGTAATAAATCCCAACTTTAAACTAAACCATTACGGCGGGTAGAGAGATCCTTCTGAAGCAGTTTTAAATACACCCCTGGCTGTTTGGTTTCAATCTAACTATTACGCTAGTGTGAAAGTTGTGTGAAAATGTCGAAAAGGAAGTGCTTAAGTTTGGATGATAAACTTGAATTTATCAGTGAAGTCGACCGCGACATTGCCAATTATAAAACAAATTTTCTGTATAACGAAAATTCTTCATAACGAATTTTTTTTTGCGGATTCAGCGCTTTCATTATAGGATTCCTTTGTGTTTTCCACTGTATTTTCGTGGAGAATTTTAAATGTATATATTTTGTCAATAAAAAAAGTCTTTTATTTCAAATTCACCTTAGTTCAAGTAAAGACACTCAAGATAATTGTGACAAATAGAAAAATTGGAATATTTTCATTAATGATCAAAAAGACTCATTATTTTGCCAACTTCCTAACATATTTGTGTGATAAAATATGGGAAGAAAAAATATATCTTACTTTCATTTTTGCCATCGCTCATAACAGATGATGCCCATAACCTCCTCTGTTTTTCTACCATTTTTTGCCTTCTTCTAATCCTTATCCTCTGTTTCAATTCCAAAATTTCAGGATCACTGTCATCAGTCGGTTCATCACTTAATCTCAAATCTTTCTTGCATTTCATTTGTTCGATAGCCGAAATTATAGCTTCCGAAATGGTGAAATGAGCATTTTCCCGGTCTAATTCAGCGTTAGGTCTATTAAGTTGGCTCGTTGTCAAAAACGATAATAAACTTTGGCCTGCAATAGGAGTAGGAATATACCTGTAAAAATATTGAGTTAACATAATTTCTAGTTGATGTTTGTGAAATGACTGACCCTGTAGACATAGGAAGTATTGTTTTGCCTCCACCCTCTATGAACGACTTTTTTGGCGTTTTTTTATAGTCTTTTTCGCCGGGTAATGCTCTAAACGAGTAATCTACAACTGATGTTGACGATTTTGGACGATCAAATGTTTTGGTTTCTGAATAATCATAGTTTTCACCTATAGTAGTTCCACTACTATACGAAGTACTAGGAGTGAATTCAACAATATCCTTATTATCTATAATAATTGGTTTCATATTCTTTGGTATACAGCTACTAGAGGCAGGCGTATCCGTTACTACATCTAAATTTTTCTTAAAGAAGGTACAATTCCTCAGTGGTTTTTTTGATAATTCGCTAGGTTTCTTGGTATGTACAGGTGTAGTTGGTACTGTTTTGCTTTGAACTATTTTTTTAACGATATCCATCTTATCTAAAAACAAGTTTGGAGTGCTACTCCAAGGTTTCATTTTAAAAAGTATTTCACTTTTCTCAGATTTTCTGCTTTGATACCTCATATCACAAATACTGTGCCTTTCATCCAACTTTTTTATTCTCCTTATAGATTTACTCTCCATTTTACCAAGATAGTTATCTGGGAAAGATGAGCATCTTCTATGTAGTTTATGAAAGTCTCTAGCATTCGGTTGTAGAAGAAACAAACAAGGATTTATTTCAGCCATAAGGCTAGGCTGATTCCTTTCTAGGGCTTTCAAACATATTAACACAGCCTCAGAGTATTCTTCGCTACACAAGAAAGCATGGGAATAATAACATGAATTTAAATGGCCCTTATCAGATAATAACCATCCTAGTTTTGTAGAAAGGGATAAATTTTCCAAGTTTTTATAAAGCCAAATAGCAGCTTTGTTATTTTTCAGATGAATTGGCATATAAGACTGATATTCGCAATCTATAGAGAAAAAACAAGTGGAAGTGTTTGGTTGAAGCCATTCTAATCCTTCCAGAAAACTGAAGTAGGAACCATTAGCCTATAATGAATAACATTAGTTACAAATAAGTTAAATAACAGAAGTCAATCCTGTACTCACCTCATTTAGTTTACATCCATGTTTGAAAATTTTATCCATTAAATTGTGTAATCGATTTAAACCCCCATAAATGGACCAAACATTGGCTACTTGTGTTGAAAGTAGACCATCTACCGTATTCTTCAAATCACGAAGTAATTGCTCATGTTTCAACGTATATAGGGACTTTGACATCTTGAAATTATTCTAAGCAAAATTTTGAACTATTTATTCTATCACTTTTGGAGAAATATGCTACACAACTTTCCGTATCCACCTACTTTTAAATATTTGACAAACACAAACACGGAGATACTCAAAAGTCATAACAAACAAGCATACCTGTCATCGTGACATCACACCACAGAAAAGAAACTATATATTTTTTGGAAAAACAGTTATATTTCAAAATCCACTGATATTTTCATCGTTTCTATTTCAAATTTTTCATGAATCTCTTCAATAAGGTCTTGTTCAAATATAAATTCGTTCTATATATTAGCAAAATGAAATAAAAAATCGAATCAAAATTATTTAATCCAACTCTATGAACAGGATGATGTTTTGACGTTTAGCAGTAACCTACGTGGTCGTTTGAATTTTTCATAATTTAAACGGGAATAAAATATACTCAAATAAAATGGGAAGTAGAAAAAATAGAGATGATATATTGGCTAGAGTTAATTTTCCTTTGTACGCAGTTCAAATGTTATCAAATAGGCATGTAATAGTTGGTGGAGGAGGAGGCTCATCAAAAACTGGAGTAGCCAATGGTTTTGTAAGTAATCTTTATGAGTAATAAATCGATGACTGGTAAATTCATTTATCATTGGATGGAGAATAGTTTATTTCATAAGATGTATGTATTTATAGGAAATTTTCGAAATTTCTCACAACGGAAAAATGTTCCTAGCAGAAGAAGTGACAAGGCATGAAACTGGGCCAACAGTTGTGATGAATTTTGCCACATACAAAAATGGAAAACACACATTCATAGTTGCAGGACAAGAAAATCATTGTCAGCTCTATAATGTAGATAGTGTCATAGTACAGGAAGAAAATGTTGAGAACATAGGCAGTGAAAATGACTTTGAGTTGAGAGAACGTAAACCTAAGGCAAAACTGAAAACAGACAACAATAAAAACTCTAAGAAATTGAAATTCGTGATAAAGCCTTCTGATAGTGTACAAAGTGATTTCAGTGGAGAAGAACCTCTACTTAGAGTTATTAGGGTTCATCCGAGTGGTCAGCTATTAGCTACAGGTATTTTATTTGAAATGCTATCATTGACCTTCTGAATATTATTCCTTTAGGAGGAACTGATTGTCAAGTAAGATTATGGAAATTTCCTAAATTGGAACCAGCCACTGTTCTCCAGGGCCATACCAAAGAGATAGATGACATGGATTTCAGTTCATTGAATAATCATTTAATAACAATTTCAAAAGATGGACTTGCTATAATATGGGATTGTTTGAAAGCTAAGGAAGTAACAAAATTGAAGTGGCAACAACCTGAAGGATCTAAGTATCTTTTCAAAAGATGTAGGTGAGAATACTTCACAGATTATAGAAAATGATATTATGAAATTGGTAACTACTAGAAAGTAATGCGCCCAGAAAAAAAATATCTGAAACTTTTTGTATTAAATTGATGAACGATTGCTGAAATGAATTTTGGAAATAAGAACTTTAATTCTATGAGTTACATTCTAAAAGAGCTTGAAAATACATGAAATTGTGTCAGAAAAAAAAACATAGATCTTTAATTTAATTTGAATCCAGAAATTTGTATTGTATAGGGTTCTAAATCAGTAAGGTACTTCCTGAGCTTTTGTTTGAAGATTTGGTGTGATCTTAGGGTTTGTAGCCTGTTTGGTAGATTATTGAAAAACTTGATACATCTGTTGTGTGTTCCTTTTTCTGAGAGTGAGTCTATGGATTGGGTACATGATGTTATTAGGTGTACAAATAAGTTTTTGCAGTTTGTCAAAAGATGGCCCCACCAGAAGGTTATGGAGAAATTGTCAGATGTAAAACGTAATATCCCAAGTTTAGTCATCTGGCAACACCATAACCTTAAAGTACTAGTGATTCCGTATCAGCATCACGTAATTTTTTTCGTGCAAAAATGTCAAGTTTTATTCCGAATAAGCATCATTTGCGGGAACTTTTGATTTACTTCTTTAATGTGAAAAAATCTGCAGCTGAGGCGCATCGATTGCTTCTAGAAGCATATGGTGAAGCTGCTTTAAGTGAGAGAAGTTGTCAGGAATGGTTTCAAAAGTTTAAGAACGGTGAATTTGACGTTAAAGACAAAGAACGCAGTGGAAGGCCGAAAGTGTACGAAGACATGAAATTAGAAGCACTATTGGAGGAAGATTCGTCCCAAACGCAAAAAGAACTTGCACTTACTCTACAAGTGACTCAACAAGCAATTTCACATCGTTTAAAATCGTTAGGAATGATTCAAAAACAAGGAAATTGGGTTCCATATGAACTAAAGCCGAGAGACGTTGAACGCCGATTATGCATGAGTGAAATGCTGCTTGCCAGGAATAAAAAAAAGAGTTTCTTGCATCGTATAGTCACTGGTGACGAAAAATGGATTCACTACGATAATCCAAAGAAGAGAAAGTCATGGGTTAAGCCCGGCGAACCATCAACATCGACAGTTAAGCCGAATATTCATGGAAAAAAACTCATGCTGTGTATTTGGTGGGATCAGCTTGGTGTCGTGTATTATGAATTGCTGAAACCAAGCGAAACCATTACTGGAGCTCTCTACCGAACACAATTGATGAGATTGAGTCGGGCACTTAAGGAAAAACGCGCCCATTACTACTCCAGACACGACAAAATTATTCTTTTACACGATAATGCTCGTCCACATGTTGCGGCGCCGGTAAAAACATACTTGGAAACACTCAACTGGGAAGTTTTACCCCACCCGCCGTATTCACCAGACTTAGCCCCTTCTGATTATCACCTGTTCCGGTCGATGGCACATGGTCTGTCTGAGCAGCACTTCACATCATATGAAGACACCAAAAATTGGGTATATTTGTGGATAGCGTCAAAAGATGAAGAGTTTTTTCGACGGGGTATCCGAATGTTGCCAGAAAGATGGTGAAAAGTAGTGGCAAATGATGGAAAATACTTTGAATAAAACGTAATGTACTTTTCCTTTACAATAAATTCCTAATTTGTTATAAAAAACCGCGGAAACTTATTTGTACACCTAACACTATTCATTTCTTTGAAAATATTCTCGGACTTCGCTTATGATGTTGCCATTGAACTAAATAAGACATTTATAAAAAAATTCACAAGATGTTGCTTGAAGCCTCTGAAATGAATTTTACAGGGGGGTAGTCCCACAATTACTTGGTTTTATGCTGAAATATTCTAGCAAGTTAAAATTTAGGAGATAGTTCTGCATTGAACCAATGATACTAATGATTTTTTTTAAATCACTATCGTCAATACAGAGTGTCCCATTCTAAAGTGTCCATCCTGAATAACTCAACAACTAATCAGAATTTGTGAAAACACTCAGGCAGGTCGATTTTTTATAACAAGGGGACATGATCTGGGGTACAAATCTTGTTTTTACTAGCAACCCCCTGGAGGGGGTTGCAACCCCATCAGGAATTTGAATAGAGAAAGTGGGTGGTTTTGTAGCATGGATTCTAATTTGTATAAACCTACAGTTTGTTTATTATAGAATGTATATTTACAAAGTTATGGGGTGTTTTTTATGGAATTATGGTACAAAAAATATTACTAAAAAAAACATTCACTTCATAGAACACAAACTTCAGGTTTATACAAATCAGAATATGCGTATAGTCCGTTCACGAAAGTTTGAGCGCATATAGTCCGTTCAGGAAAGTTTAGCCGTCTGTTTGAGCCCATAGATTTATAATACTAACTAGATAGCGAACATGTCAAAAATTTTGAGGCAAACGGCGGCCATTTGCAGTTTGGAGTGAAATTGACTAATTTGAGAGTTGTCAATTTTTCAACAAACTGAAATATTAGAATTAGCGAGGTTATACCGTTTTTGAGAAATCTATTGTGTATAATCATCATAATGGTACATTATTTTAATAAATAATCACAGGAATCGAAAAAAATTATTATTTGATGTATACCGAAATGTCAGTGTTCACAGAACACTAATATACAGAGTTCGTTTTTCATCATTTCTTTCAAAGGAACGTCTATGTTTCAATCAAAATTCGAGCACATATGGCATAAATATCAAAATATTTGTGGTTCACTCCAAGCTGCAAATGGCGGCGATTTGCCTCACTTTTTTCTACGTGACAGTTAGGAAGTTCGACGTCCAGTTAGTATTATAGGTCCATGTTTGAGCCATGTGAATTTGGCATATTCCACTGTGTATATTAAAATTTTAGGTTATGTTGTTTATTTTCTTGTCAGATTGATACGCAATGTTGTCAATATTGCATAGAGTTCTCTGATAACTCGCAAGCTCGTCGAAAGAGGCCGGGTATATTCGGCAACGTTGACTTTATTTTATGTTATGACAGCAAATACTGCCAACTTCAGTTAAATAAACAAACGCCTACTATGCGCTCAAATTTTCGTGAACGGACTATAGTAGGCGTTTGTTCATTTATCTGAAGTTGGCAGTATTTGCTGTCATAACGTAAAATAAAGTCAACGTTGCCGAATGTACCCGGCTTTGTCCGACGAGCTTCCGAGTTATCAGAGAACTCTATGCACTATTGACAACATTGCGTATCAATCTGACAAGAAAATAAACAACATAACCTAAAATTTTAATATACACAGTGTCAAATTGTCAAGGCCAACCGACGGCCCAACCTTTCATGAACATACTATACACACTGGAATATGCCGAATTTCCATGGCCAACCGACGGCTCAAACTTTCCTGAACGGGCTATACATTTGTGCTACAAAACTACCCACTTTCCCATTTCAAATTCCTTTGTATTCCAGATCATGTAGCCCTATCTCAAAAATCAACCAGTCTGAGTGTTTTCACGAATTCAGATTCGTTATTGAGGATGGATACTTTTGAATGTGACACCCTGTATAAGCCTGCTTGTCAGCTTCTTCCTGTTTGTAGATTTGGTATAATAGAAGGTGAAAAATCTTGTGCTGTCTACACACTGTCGAATCCAACAGGACTTGCCAAAAAGCAGAAGTCGTATCTGCAAAAATGGGTACCCGAATCTGGTGCTCTGATAAATGTTTGTACATTCGATGAAAGTCTATCGGCTTTAGCAGTTAGAGACGACGGAAGATTCGTGGCTGTTGGTAGTATGTTCAGCGGATCTGTTTCTATTCATGCCAGTTTCAGTTTACAGGTATAATAATCTCATTTGTGTTAGTTATTTAATCAACTAGTTTATTAATGACGGCGTTTAAAGGTTAAGGTATTCAAACGCGTAAGCGGAGCAACGAGCGCGTTAATAGTTCGAGACAAGTTGATTACAAGATTTTTCTGTCAGCCGCATTATGAATTGAATATAAATTCTTGATTGAAATACATATAGTCCATTCACGAAAGTTTGAGCCGTCGGTTGGCCATGGAAATTTGGCATATTTCACTGTGTATATTGAAATTTTAGGTTATGTTGTTTATTTTCTTGTCAGATTGATACGCAATGTTGTCAATATTGCATAGAGTTCTCGCAAGCTCGTCGGACGAGGCCAGGTACATTTCGGCAACGTTGACTTTATTTTATTTATTTTTATTTCTGAAGTTGGCAGTATTTGCTGTCATAACGTAAAATAAAGTCAACATTGCCGAATGTACCCGGCCTCGTCCGACGAGCTTGCGAGTTATCAGAGAACTCTATGCAATATTGACAACGGTGCTTTAAATTTGACAAAAAACAAACAACATAACCTAAAATTTTAATATACACAATGGAATATGCCAAATTTCCATGGCCAACCGTCTGCTCAAACTTTCGTGAACGGATTATACATTATTATTTTGTGCAAGACATACATTGACATAATATATGTTTCTATATTCCAGTAGAGTTGTGGCATTACTCGTATTGCTTCTGCATACTTTGTGTTTGGCTGCCTATGACAATTGCACATTAATAAAGCATAAATTGAACATTAAAATGGGTCAGAATTGTTCAATTCTGTATATATTGAACCCATCTTTTATTTTGAGGACAATGGAAATAGTTACTTAATCTAGGTTATTAAAGACAGCGACTAATGGTCAAGATATTTTGAGATAGTTTGAGACCAATAGTCGCTCGATTAATAACCGAGGTGATAACAAGATTTTTCCGACGATCTCAATATGAATTGTGTATGAATTCTTGATTGAAATACATTTTCATTTTGCACAGGACATACATTTGTCATAGTGAAAATTCTATGTATCTAGTAGGGTTTTGACATTTCTTGTAGTGCTTCTGAATACTTTGTGAACAGTTGCCATGAGGAATGCACATTAAAATTGATAAAAAAAATTGAGCAATAAAATGGTTCATTAATGCTCAATTTTGTACACATTAAAATCATCTTTTATTTCGAGGTCGGCGGAAAAATTCATATTAATTTATGATCATTGAGATATTTTGATTATTTTTTCTCTTTCAGAAAGTTCTGAATATCCCAGGAGCACATTCTATGTTTGTAACAGGACTTGAATTTTTACCAGTTAATTCAGATTTGACCACAGTTACTAGTAATGCTGAAGCTGCCGTGTTATCTATATCAGTAGATAACCATTTATGCATCCATACTCTGAATTACAGAAGTAAGTAATAAAAAGAATTGATAAATTTTTAGGGTATATAGTAGATACTTGAAATTGAAATCACAATTTTTTCTCTATTAGTTTCCAATATAGAAATTATGATCATAATTTCTTCATTTGATGTGTCGATTTTTGGAGTATTCATTTGATTTTTTCATATTTTGTGTAGAGCAAGTTTCATTGAATATTTGTCATCACTATATTTTGTAATTTTTTATTCTAACGACTTGTTTTGGAAATGTGTAACCCTTTATCAACCCTACCTCATCCTCTATTATAATTTTCTTCTTTTATCAATTCTTCATTAAATCATTGGAATACAGTGAAACTTCCCTATAACGAACGTGCGTATAACGAATTTCGCACGAGACATTGCCCTTGAATCCAAATCCCATGTTAAAAACACCCTCTAAAATGAAGTAAATTATCTCTATAACGAAATATTCAAAGAACATCACTCTTTGAATGGGTATCGGTAAGAAGGTATAAGGGTGGGTTTTTTCTAGAACTTAATCATTACGGCGGGCAGAGAGATCCTTCTGAAACAGTTTTAAATACACCCCTGGCTGTTTGGTTTAAATCCAATCATTACGCTAGTGTGAAAAGTTGTGCGGAAATGTCTAAAAGGATGTGCTTAAGTTTGAATGATAAACTTAAATTTATCAGTGAAGTCGACCACGACATTGCCGACTATAAAAACAAATTTTCTGTATAATGAAACTTCTTTATGACGATTTTTTTTGCTGATTTAGCGCTTTCGTTATGGGGAAATTCCACTGTATTACTACTAAGTTATTTTTCAAAAAACTTTGTGGTTTATGTGACTAACCTAAATATTTTGTTTCAGAAACCATTCCCCTTTGGTTTGCCATTGTGATACTTGTTGCTGCTATTTTTTTCACTTTTATATTATGTTCATACCTAGGTATTTGATTGAATTTATATTTTTTTGTACATAGGAAATTTGTGGAGTAAAGTGAATTGAATGAACGATTTTTTCTTCATTAAAAAGTTCATAGTATTATAAAATGTTTCAATTATTTCCTTCTTCATGTTTTTTTAGTAACTCATCTTTATTTAGTAAATCATATGAAAATTCCCATCAGAAGCATAAGGTATTCAAAGCTTCAGAGATAGAGAACGCCCAGTTGAACAGTGCCATATTAAAAATAGTTTCGTGCTACGTTTCCGACGAAATAAAAGATAACCTACTATGTCAAGAACAAGTGCGCATAAAACTTCACTATGTTTTCACAAAATCTGGGATTAAAATGAAAAAACGAACTTTGGTTTAGTAGTTTTTATTAAGCAACATTGGTGAAAGAAACGTACCTATTCTAATTTCAGTTTAATAAAATCTAAATACAAACTTGTTACAAAAAAATCGAACATTAAAGAAAAAAAAAAGCTAATAATAGTTATAAAATGTAGGGTGATGATTTCGCTAGAACACTACACAAACACTATATCATATAATTTTAGCAAATTCATCGCTTTATAAATTCATTTAGATATCCCAACATTTGATCACAGAAGCCTGTCTAGTATTTTCAAGTATGTTCTGTTCGAAAACCTCGATTAAACTTATGTCAATGCAGTGCAATGAACAGAATAAACTGGAATAACTAAACTGCCGCTAAGCATAAATTTTTTACAAACATACAATCTTTCAGCAATCACTTACAAGGCAGACGAGGCATTTTTTTATGATATGGGCAAGCCCTTTCCCCGATTAGTGAAGCACAAAAATCTTACAACGATTTTCTTCTCGTCTTTGGGAGTAACACAATAACCATGATATATATTTGAATTTTAAATTTTAAAAGTATATGACACTCAAGTAAACACGATAGAACATAAAAAGCAATATTTCCACTAAACTCTTCCAGAGAAATCTTCTGACGCAAAAACTTTTTTTGAGAATCTTCAGACACAATTTTGTAATGTAACGATAAGATTGAAGACTAAGAAGCACAATACAACATAAACGAATTGTATACTATTCACATACAATTTAAAATACCAAAAATATTGGATAAAAAAATATGGAAATTCTTTTCATAAAAAATGTGCATTAAGATCCTTGATATTTATTCCCTTCAAGTCCCACACAAATTGCTAAAGCTAGCTGGTCGTTTCCAAAAGGTTTATTTATTTTGTATACACATATATTGATTTTTATTCTTAATAAGTATTTTTTCAATTTTCGACCCACTTCAAGTCTGATAACCCAATATCCCATCTGCTATATTTTTCAATAAACTTAAGTAACAATTTCGAGTGAGCATCATGTAATATTAGTAATAGGAATACATTAGAGAAGAAATTAAAATGTTAAAAAAAATCACATAATTTATCAGTCTAAAAGCAATACTTTCAAGAGAAGAACCCAACTACAGAAAATCCTCCTGAACGATATTTTGAATCTTGAAGATAAATATATCAAGATTGAAGTAATAATTGATGTGTATATAAACATAGGAATCATCAACATCAATCTTGATATTTTTATACGGTAAATATAAGAAATTTACTACATCTAACCACTTGATGGATTATCCTTGTTGGCAAGAATATTAGCTTTGTTTTGACGGACAACCTCAGCTCGTTTTTCCTGAAAAAATATTAGATATTAATAATAATATTAAATATTATTTTTATTATATCAATAGACAAGGCAATGAAAATTTGAAAAATTTCAAAATTTAGAGAATTCAAATCTACATGTCCAGAAGTTACAGTGTTTACGATGGGATCCGAAAGTTAAATGCTTGTATGTTTGTTTCAATATGATTCGCTCATAAGTGAAGAAGAAAATTTGGCATATTCCACTGTGTATATTAAAATTTAGGTTATGTTCTTGTCAGATTGATACGCAATGTTGTCAATATTGCATAGAGTTGTCTGATAACTCGCAATCTCGTCGAACGAGGCCGGTTACATTCGGCAACGTTGACTTTATTTTACGTTATGACAGCAAATACTGCCAACTTCAGATAAATAAAAAAACGCCCACTATGTGCTCAACCTTTCGTGAACGGACTATAACATTAATAACTAAGTTTAACTTCACTAGTTAGCTAACTTTTGCAAAACATTAAAATGAATAATATATCGCTAACAAATTGTGTTCCTAAACTAGTTGAAAAAATGTAAAAAAAAAACTGCAATGAAATTGTATAATTTTCAGGGCAAACAACTTTATTGTGATTACCCAAATATTGAAAATATTTTAATGAAATGGATACCTAAGCATGCAGGTGAACATTAAATATCTAAAACCTTAGCTTACCCGATCTATTGTGAGGTTAAAAATCTAAATAACCCCCCAAAATATATCCTCAAAAACTGACAGGGTAGATAGATTTAGTAAAAATAAGAAAACAATTCCTTTTCACTTATTAATTTTCGTCATTTTTCGAAAACAGTAGAAGATATTTCGAAGAATTCAAATTTCAAAACAAAATCGCATATCTAAGGAGTGTAAATACCACATGTATCTACCCATTATAAGATGTTAAACTATTCTGGGACGCCCTGTAAATAAAGAGAAATTAAGTGCTGGGTACCTACATATTTTTTCGCAATCTCTAATTTCTTTTGGATTTCCTTTTCTCTGTTCTGCTCGGCTAAGGATAGTTTATCTCTATTTTCGATACTTTTTCAGTCTTTCTGCTTTCCTCTGCATTCTCGACAGTAGTTTTAACTTCTACCATACGTTCGTTCTAAAGGAAAAATTAGAAGAGAAATAATAAGATGAATGTGTTAACAAAAAATGATGATTAGTAGATAGACTTTCGAGACTTCGGATAATACTTGGATTTTCATATTAAATTTATATGATTTGGTGAATAGCCCAATGAAAAGTTGAACCCATTTTTTTCGAGAAAAAGAATTTGAAGAACTTATAAATAAAATTCATTTTGAATATACCGGCTGTACAAAATGAAGTATCAATATTTTGGCAGCTAATTCTGGACCTCAAAAAAATTAATTTTCTTCGACATATTCAATATTATTTGTTATGATTCTTTGAATTAAATACAAAAAAAAGTAAAAAAAAAGAATTTGAAGAACTTATAAATAAAATTTATTTTGAATATACCGGCTGTACAAAATGAAGTTTCAATATTTTGGCAGCTAATTCTGGACCTCAAAAAATTAATTTTCTTCGACATATTCAATATTATTTGTTATGATTCTTTGAATTAAATACAAAAAAAGAAAAAAAGAATTTGAAATACATATAAGTAAAATTTATTTTGAATATACCGGCTGTACAAAATGAAGTTTCAATATTTTGGGAGCTAATTCTGGACCTCAAAAAATTAATTTTTTTCGACATATTCAATATTATTTGTCATGATTCTTTGAATTAAATACAAAAAAAGAGTTTGAAAAATATATAAGTAAAATTTATTTTGAATATACCGGTTGTACAAAATGAAGTTTCAATATTTTGGGAGCTAATTCTCGATCTCAAAAAATTAATTTTTTCTCCAACCATCCAAAAATGTTGACTTTTTTGTACTATTTTCAGGTGCAAAAGCATAGATCTATAATTACTATGGATGCAGAATCACGTGACCTAACAGAAGATCGACGACTTGGATACATAAGAGAGAGAAAGACATATGCGATCTTATCGAAAAGAAAAGAGATGAAGCAAGTTTGTGGGCAACTTGTCAAAATCATATGGAAGATGTAAACAAATATTTATGTGACCACAGACATTGCTGTGCCCACAAGGAGTTGACGCCTTGAATATAATTCAACTGACATTGCCCATAGAAGAAGTATGACATTGCCCACAATAGCTCCATCACATTCAACCAAGTGACCTCTCTTTCTCATGCGGTGTCCATTCTTATTAGGTCCATGTGCAAAAGTCATAAATTCCCTTACCGTACAAAAATTTGCTCGTTGCTTAGCAACACTTTTAATCCTAGGATTAAAAACGCTACTTTTAATCCTTGGATTAAAAGTAAATGCATTTGAAGTCTACTTGACAATCACTGTCATGATTCTGTGTTCAAATTCATAACCAAATTATGAACGATTTTTCACTAAAACCAATTTTATTGTAATTTTGACTTGGTTGGAGAAAAAATAGTATATATTATTCGGATTAAAAGTGCCTATTTTAACTCGCAATTCTGAATTCGCTCGGCTGCGCCTCGCAACTGCAAATATTGCTCGTAAAAAAAATATGCACTTTTAATCCTTATAATATAATATACTATTCTTCGACATATTCAATATTATTTGTTATGATTCTTTGAATTAAATACAAAAAAAGAAAAAAAAAGAATTTGAAAAACATATAAGTAAAATTTATTTTGAATATACCGGCTGTACAAAATAAAGTTTCAACATTTTGGGAGCTAATTCTGGACCTCAAAAAATTAATTTTCTTCGACATATTCAATATTATTTGTTATGATTCTTTGAATTAAATACAAAAAAAGAAAAAAAAAAGAATTTGAAAAACATATAAGTAAAATTTATTTTGAATATACCGGCTGTACAAAATGAAGTTTCAATATTTTGGGAGCTAATTCTGGACCTCAAAAAATTAAATTTCTTCGACATATTTAATATTATTTGTTATGATTCTTTGAATTAAATACAAAAAAAGAAAAAAAAAAGAATTTGAAAAACATATAAGTAAAATTTATTTTGAATATACCGGCTGTACAAAATGAAGTTTCAATATTTTGGGAGCTAATTCTGGACCTCAAAAAATTAATTTTTTTCGACATATTCAATTATTTGTCATGATTCTTTGAATTAAATACAAAAAAAGAGTTTGAAAAATATATAAGTAAAATTTATTTTGAATATACCGGCTGTACAAAATGAAGTTTCAATATTTTGGGAGCTAATTCTGGACCTCAAAAAATTAATTTTCTTCGACATATTCAATATTATTTGTTATGATTCTTTGAATTAAATACATACATATGGTCCGTTCACGGAAGTTTGAGCCGTCCGTTGGCCATGGAAATTTGGCATATTCCACTGTGTATATTAAAATTTTAGGTCCTTGTCAGATTGATACGCAATGTTGTCAATATTCTGCATAGAGTTCTCTGATAACTCGCAAGCTCGTCGGACGAGGCAACGTTGACTTTTATATTACGTTATGACAAACGCCTACTATGCGCTCAAACTTTCGTGAACGGACTATATATATTAATATTCTCAACTAATTCTCATTAATTATAATTGTTTCCCTATTTGTCCGTCACCATCGATCAAATTACAATAATAGAATTATGATGAAAATACAACTGCAATACATTGAAAGACTTGAGAATTAATAACTATTTCTAGTTCAGTTAAAACTACATATAACGAAATAAATATATACAACCCTACCCTCCAATCTAAACTACGAATCACACTTTTGTTGTATAAATTGAGGCAACTAGAATTATTATTTTTTAATCGCTTGTTAGTGAAATTCATGCTTTTGGTTGACACATCTCAGAATTTATGTTTTTCATTTTTCAAAGTACTACCTATTCAACTCTAACAACAAATAGAGCATGAGACCTTCGATTTTATAAAAGCTGAAAGTTTTCTGTAGATAACCCTAACAGGAAAACTACTGCTATCGATGCTATCGATATAAAATATTTCCAGTGCTGGGGTGTTGACAGTAAGATAAAAAATTACTATGAACTTTGAAATTCACTATTAGTCACCTCGTATATAGAAGCTTTTTCAGAGTACTCGTGGCTTTTTGAATTTTTTGTTATATTTTTTCCTATCTCTAGCGGTTTTCGAGCAATTGATTGATTTTCTTAGGTTTTCGAGCTAAATATATCATCAATTTAACATTTAATAACTTCGGTACCTATTATCAAAGAAAGCTGAAATTTCTGTATATATTAAAAATATCTTCTTCATCATTCACGTACAATAAAATATGTTTCTCATAGTACAGGGTCATTTAAAATCCGAGATAGTACGGAGACATACAAAAACCATAAAAAGTGCCATTTTTCAAATCGAATTCGGTGTAAATCGAAAGATATCGTCCTGAAAGTAAATTAACTTTCCTTTTATAGAATTTCCTATAAAGAAATTTCCATATCCAAGTTGTGAGTTTTCCGAAATGAAAGCAAGTTTTCATACCATACGAATAAATAAATTCATTTTGTATAAGGCATCTTTAGAATGTCAAATCTTCTATTGAAAAATAACGAAAGATAATCCTAAAATGAACAGGGTGTCCCATATTCAATTTCCAAGTTGTTAGAACTTTTTAATATAAGCGGCAATACCGCTGCTCTGAAAATATTTGAGATCGTTAGAGCATTGGTTCTTTCCGTTCTCTGTAAACGATAAGGGTAAAAATCGAGAGAGAATCATCAATTGTTTTTTCTTTTTTCGAATTAAATTTCACGACTATTCGATAAAACGCGGTTACAAATAAAAATAAAAAAAGAAAACAACTTTTCACTGAGCAAGGAAAACTAAGTATTCTAAGTATGATAAATTTGTCCGAAATCTACGAAAGCCTGCCTCACTTATGAATGGAGTGAAATATGATGAAAAAAGTCATAATTACACATTTTTCACTGCCTCTAGTTTTCGAAGGATTTCTTTCTCCCTTTTTGTTCCGCCGCCGTTAACTTACTCTCTAATTGGGCAAAGACTTCTGTTTTCCTATTTTCCATTGTAGATTCTATGGTCTGCTTCAATTCTAACGTTCGATTATTCTAAACAAGCCAATAAACACATGCACATTTAGAACTAAGGGTTAATTCGTTAATAATAATTAATGATGACTATTTATGTTTTTTGGGAAAGTGTCAATAGGATTAACTGGTAGTTGAAAAACATTTCGAGTGAAAATATAGTTGTTGAGTTTTTTCTTTCATTTTGTATACAATTGTTGTATACATCTTAAAACAATGAGAAAAAAATCGGAAAATTTCTTTATGTTGCCTTCATCTTTTGTTCTCAATAGAAGGAGCATTTCTGGTTGTAAAGGATTTTCCAATAAGAGGTGTTATTTTGAATAGCCCGCTATTTCGGTAGTCACGTTTGATGCTATCATTTTTTGACATTTGACGAGTATAAACTACGCCATTAATAAAAATGGAAGGATACACGCTTCAAGAATACATTGAAATTATTGAAATTCACAATAAAAATGGTGAAAACTTGGCAGGGACGGTTCGTAAAACTCGAAAATTTTTGGGTCGTCGTGAAGCACCTTGTCGGACCGCAATAAAGAAATTGCTGGAAAAATTCGAGCTGTTGGGATAAGTTAGTGATGTGAAGAATAAAACCCGTGCACGTCGCTCAAGAACAGCCGAGAATATCGCTGCTGTAGCCGAAAGTGTTGAAGAAAACCCAGGTTTGTCCATTCCTCGTCGTTCTTTGGAATGAGGCATTCCACTAATGTCATTACACCGTATTTTGCATAAAGACTTGGGTCTTAAGGCTTATGAAGTTAACAGTTAATACAAGAACACAAGCCGGCCGATCATCAACAACGTCGTGTCTTTGCTGATTGGTTCGTTGAAATGCATGAAAATGATTCGGAATTCCATCGGAAAATCATCTTGAGTGAAGAGGCCCATTTCCCCTGGGTTGCTTCGTCAATTTGTCGCATCTGGGGCTCGGAAAACCCAAGAGTTATTGTTGAAAAGCCTCTCTATCCTCAACGTGTGACTGTTTGGTGCGGTGGTGCGGTTTATGGTCCGGCGGAGTCATTGGACCTTACTTCTTTGAAAATGAGTCTAGAGCAACAGTAACGGTGAATGGATTGCGCTATCGAGAGATGATTAATGATTTTTTATGGCCGAAATTGTATAGTATTGATCTGGACAACGTTTACTTCCAACAAGACGGTGCTACGTACCACACGAGCAACGAAACCATTGATCTTTTGTGGGAAAAGTTTCCGGACCGTGATATCTATCGAAGAGGTGATCACAATTAGCTACCGAGATCACACATCACAATTGCGACTTCCTCTGGGGACACGTGAAAGAGAAGGTCTACGCCAACAGCCCAGTGTCGATTCAGGACCTCAAAGATGGAATGCGTGAGGCTATCGAGGACATAGGGCATCCAATTTGCGATTGTATATATAGTGCACTTAAGTGCGAAATAACACATCCTATTGAAAAACCCTTTATATGATATGATCGCTTTCTCGATCATTCAATATAAATCAATCTGTTGAGTTACTGATTTCTGATTTGTTTAGAATTTTAGAGATAATGATGGTGTACACATTGCGAAAATGGATGAGCTGATTATCCTGTCAAAAAAAGAGCACTGAAAAACGATCATCAAATTTGTTTGAAATAAAAAACTGCTTTAATTTTCCTCCGTTCTTATCGACACTTTCCCAAAAAACTATGTGAGCTTTCAGCTTATAACATGCTCCTAAAAAAGAAGTAAAACTCACGTAATTCCTCAACTTCTCCTTCTGTTCCTGTTCCAACTGCGCCCTTCTCGTTTGCGCAAGCTCGAGCTTCTCCTGTACAGCGCCCTCTAGCTGTTGCAGTTTAATCATATTGCTAGCTCGCACTTTTTGCACCTGATCCTCCTGCGCATGACAAGCAGCGATATGAACACATGCAAGCGTGACGATGGATAAACGAAAAGTATTAAAAAAATAAATAAAATGGTGAAGCACAACACCTTTGAAAAAGAATTAATACACAGATAAATGGGGAAAACTCACGTGTTCCTTCAGACGTTCCAGCATCTTCTTGATGTTCTCATCTCGGAGAGCGTTCGCCGAAGACAGTTTTTCCTCCATAGCCAGCCTAACTTCTTCGGTTTGTTGATCTAGAGATTGCCTCGTTTTTTCTACGTTTTCAATGTGGTCCTGGAAGTTGAACATTAAAATGAAATTATCTTTTTTTTAATGACCTGTTTCTTCACACATTTGATGGAAATTAGGTATGTGAAGAAAACTGGAAGGAATACACCAATTGATGGCCTTCAACCAGAAACTATAGTTTTGGGGTGGAGAAAGTTGGTTTGTCGTAGAAAATAGGCCCATCTTCAACTACAGTTTGATCCCGAACGACTAATCGAAGAGAAAATCTTGATATTGCATTTTGTAGGAAATTTCATATACTTTCATTTTGTATAACAAAGTCGTTCACGAAAAGTTGATAGTTTTCGAGTAATAAGCAGAAAACTGACCAAAAATGAGATTTTTCTTTTTTTCCATGTTTCGTCACGAAATTTATTAGCAAATCTCAAATTCGGATTCAGCACCCTAAAAAACATAAAAAAATGGAAGAAATCGTAACTACCCCAAAACTTTCTTGCTAAAAGCACAATTAGACTGGACTAGTATCATTTTCCGAGAAAATGAAAAACCTCTTGATAAGTAATATTTCAATAAGAAGCATGCACCTGCACAAATTTCTAGCTCTCAATCCTTCTCAACGTCTATCTCGTCTAGTTATTCGACTTTACTATGACTTTTGCGATTTCTCACTGAAATCGCTCGACTCTAACTTCATGCCCAGCGGTTTTCGCCCTCAGATCTCTCGATCTCTGCCATTTTCTTATTGATTTATCACCGAAGTTCTTTGTACCTATAGTCCGTTCACGAAAGTTTGAGCGCATAGTAGGCGTTTGTATATTTATCTGAATTTGGCAGTATTTGCTGTCATAACGTAAAATAAAGTCAACGTTGCCGAATGTACCCGGCCTCGTCCGACGAGCTTGCGAGAGAACTCTATGCAATATTGACAACATTGCGTATCAAAATGACAAGAAAATAAACAACATAACCTAAAATTTTAATATACACAGTGAAATATGCCAAATTTCCATGGCCAACCGACAGCTCAACCTTTTGTGAACGGACTATAGTTGAATCTTACCCCTAACACAAGTCGAAGGCTTACTACTTCCCTTAAATCTCTACCTAGCGTGATCTCATTAGTTCACTCTCAAAACGATTTGAATTCAGTGGTAGGAAATTGCACCGAATGGAATCGCCGTGTAAAATAACGTCATAATTGCAAGACATTCTAAGAATTAACAGATCAGGAAAAAGTCACTTTTCCAGAACCAATTTCTTTACGAAGAAATGAATAAAACATTCTTACCTTCAGTTTATTTAGTTTTCAAATCCGTAATATAAGCTTCGCGTTTTCCGTGTGAGTTCCCATTTTCTGTTCCAATGCTTCTTTCGTTTGAGATATAAACTGAGTTGTTTGTTCATCCTTCTTGCGAGTAGCTTCTTCGATCTTGTGCATCTTGGCTGCCAGCATGGCAATTTTGGGATTCTATTTGCTGAGGGCAAAACAAAATGGTTATTTTCGATGAAAATGCCACTATAATAATAATAAAGTATTTTTCCGATTTTCACTCTTCATACTTTCACTCACAAATAAAAACTATTCAAATTGAGAAAATAGTATATTATGTAATAAGCGTATAATGATAGCTATTATTCGCAAGGTAAAGTTTAGGCCACGAGTGAATAACAGCCAATATACGCGAGTAGCATACTATACTTTATCCACGGCTACTGAATATATTTCTTGATGATTTTAACATTTGGCGACCGCGACAAGACCCTTTCTATGACAAGCGTGGAAAAGGTCAAGTTGACACATGAGAAATTTTTGGAGAACTGGTCATTGTATATTTTGTAATAAAAGAACTTTAATTGATATAATGAAAGTAGATCTGGCCCTCGATTGACAAGGTATGCCCATATTCGTTAGTTGGAGTACTTTAGAATACTGAAGAAATACCTATTTGAAGAATATTATATCAAAGCTAAATCTTTGAAGCATCTGACAGCAGTGAATTATAATCTCATTATTCCCTTGTGATTAATGGGTATTATTAAGGCCAAGCACAGAGACGTACAATGGACGGATTTTACAATAGCCGTGGATAAAGAAAGTAAAACCTTTTGTGTGGAGTGTTCTATCCTTATTCTATTGAATTAATGATGGAGTGGAGAATTTGCCCGACAGGGTGTCTTTGAAAAATATAGGTATAAATTACCTGTCTTCGTTCTTCTGCAGCTTTGAGTTTCTCTTCAATATCCTCGTAAGAAAGACTAGATTTTGGAGATACATCTTTCTTTGGTGGTGTTGCCTTAACTTCTGGTTCGCCTAAGATTACCTCGTATTTCAATCCTCCTCTGGTTTTTTTGACATCTGACTTCGGTTGCTGAAAAGAAAAAGGCGATTTAATTTCCAGTTTCGCTACTCAGCAAGACCATGTATGTAACAAAAAAAATGGTAAATCAATTTGAAATGAAAAAAATATTCAAAGTTATATTATTGAGAATATTCTGTGTGGTGTTCTGCCTATTGCTGACGGGTAGCCGAGGTACTCTGAACGGTCTCCCAGCTCTTGAATTCACCTTCTCCTTATGATACTGGTCTACCCGACTAAAGGTATTCCAAAAATGACTTCGAAGGGCTGTCACCATAGAGATACGATAGTATAGGGTTGCAATCATTGAAATAAATGTGGTATCAGATCCGCCATATTACTAACACCTTTACGTGAAATATGACAATCGTTGAATTTTCTGTTGCAAAGTGTGATTTATGCACCTTTTTCCAGTTGAATTGTGATTTTTTCTGCTTAAAAATATACAATACAATGGTATCGTGTGCTGTAAAGGCTTCCAGCAGAGAAGGGACAGATAAGAAGAAGATTAGAGGAAAAATATAACACAGGTAGGGATGAGTAATGAACAAATCCGAAATTTTTGCAGATCTGTCTTGGTAATCTGATATCTTTTATATGTGTATATTATCATCTGAAAGGAAATTTTTATTGATATTCAATTGACCTTATTTGAACTGGTTTCCTAAAGACCCAACACGTCGTGAAATTTATGAACAAAAAAACTGGCAACTTAATTCAACCCCGAACTTGCCGCCATATTGGTCCCAGCCTTTTTTACTTCTTTAACATAGGTACCTAAAAATAAGCCAATAAATCCAAGCAGAGCTAGAGACAATCAGTAAATAAACTGGAACTGAAGAAATAAATTCTCTACTTCTTCAACAGGTACCCAAAAATAACATTAAACGTGGAAAGGCACACCAGAAATTATAAGAAATATTTTACAAAAGACAATAAATACAAGCAAAGCTAGAGAAAATCCAAAAATAAACTGGGACTGAAAAAATAAATCCATAAATCCATAAAATATTTGGTTATGTTATTGATACGACTGTCACTTCAAATCCTAAACCGGTTGTGCCCGTAAAACTTAGAACCCGGGTCCGTGATCCGAGTAGATCCGTCACGGACCCAATGGATCGAGCTAGTAGCCCTGAGAGGTTTCCGAACACGCCTTATGTGTGTTTATCTTATAGATTCTCGCCATGTTCTTGATTCATAAAAAAATAAGAAAAAACATATCGATGCCCCAGACGAAAGACCCTTCAAGCGCCCTGCGAAAAGGACCAAAAACAACAAATTCCAAGTTCTCGATGCCATCTCGCAAATAAAAGATGAAATCTCCCGGCAGCTCATCTTCCAGTATCTTCCAGTTTCATTCAACGTCTCGCGAAATCGATAGCTTTCGTTGTAAAGGGCAAGGCCCGCTCAAGTCGTGTCAAGGAGAGCCTATCCCGATTCGACTTTCTTCCCGAAGGAGAGACGGGACTACTCTCACTGCCGGCGCGCCGACTGTTACGTCACGGGA
>JACDNR010000024.1:0-57346 GCA_013421045.1 Propylea japonica | reverse complement strand
AAAAGTTTCAAATCACAAAAAAAATGTTAATTCGTGTAGCGCCTCCAATAATTTGTGTTTCTAATGCATCCAAGCTGAGCAAACAATAGGTCTTTCAAAAACTGTTTTGCCGTAGATTTATCATCAGAGCAGAGCATAAGTTGGGACAAATACTATAATTGGTTTGGAGTTAGCAATGATCTGGTTGGTTTCGAATGATTATTATTATTATTCGATAAATCTATTTATAGTTCAACTCACCATTCTACTTCCACATTAGCTTTTTTATCATCTGATGTAGCGTTGCATGAAATGACGATTGTTTTACCTAAAGCAAACGTTACTATCGGTAGACCATCTTGAGGAACTGCAGATATCGTCACTGAAAAGAAAAAAGAAGTGTTAAAAACGGCTGCTGGATAAAAAATGTCTTCATCGAAAGATTTGAATTTCCATTTCTATGTATATTCTTTCAATATTTTTTGGAGCCATGATAAGCAGATTACAAAATTGCCGTTGAATTCACATTAATGACCCATTTTAATGAATGATTTTTTTCCTACTTTAATGTGATAGTCATGCGAAACCGTGTACAAGGTGATTCACTCATCTTGGTTACCTAATTTTCTCGAATAGGAATGATTTTTTATTCTGTTTGACGGTATTGGTTCAAGTTAATGTTGACTTGAGATGTTGCGTAAAAATTGGAGAAAAGAATTAAGACGCCAGACACCGCGGCGCTATCAATAAGATAATTTAATTATGAATGTTTCTTCTGAATACAACTTTAAATATTCCCTACTGTCAGCGTCATTCAACGTGGTGGTTTTTGTTAATGCTATTTCATTTATTTTTTCTGTATTGTGACAGTGCCTTGATTTAGAAACATATACTCCGTTCACGAAAGGTTGAGCCATCGGTTGGCCATGGAAATTTGGCATATTCCACTGTGTGACTGTGTATACTAAAATTTTAGGTTATGTTCTTTATTTTCTTGTCAGATTGATACGCAATGTTGTCAATATTGCATAGAGTTTTCTGATAACTCGCAAGCTCGTCGGATGAGACCGAGTTCATTCGGCAACGTTGAC
Organism: Propylea japonica; assembly: GCA_013421045.1. Lineage (NCBI taxonomy): Eukaryota > Metazoa > Arthropoda > Insecta > Coleoptera > Coccinellidae > Propylea > Propylea japonica. The sequence continues at coordinate 56,276 of JACDNR010000024.1, read as the reverse complement.
TTTATTTTACTTTATGACAGCAAATACTGCCCACTTCAGATAAATAAAGAAACGCCTACTATGTGCTCAACCTTTCGTGAACGGACTATAGATATGATTGTGTTTCTTAAAATCGAAGAGCAAACTCTTTCTCAATCATTATATTCATCAAATATTATATTTTATAACAATAACATTTTTTAATAACCAACGAAAACATGTCAAAATAATTGTTAATAGGGAATAGGGGCGAGCTATACCGCAATTGGAAGATCACTTACCGCTTTACATGAATACTATGGTTTGAAAATTTTATTAATTCCTGGAAGTAGTTACAGGTGCTGACAATTTGAAAACTTGCTAGGTCAATCATGTCTCGACAAGGATGTTTTCAGAGAAAATGCCTTTACAGGTCAATTTATTCGGAGGGGGACATGTTTCCAGCAGAGTTGTAAGCCAAAATCTCCTCAATTTTATGTATAAATTCTTCATAGGGAACAGAGGGGGCGAATAAAAATTGACCAGTTCTGGCATTTTCTCTGAAATCATCCTTGCCGGAGAACCGAGGAAGTTCACGAGGTTATTATTGTTCGATCTAATATTTTTAATGTCACTGAGCATATCAACTCATTTCATATTCGAAGTTGCGTCTATTAACGTCTTTTGATTGATTTTCGATTAAACCTTAAAACTGCAGTATAACGAGGAGCACGACGGAAAAAACGAAGCGAAAATAAATTTATGTAGACACGTTGATAAAAAAGGCGGATGCAATGTGCTGGTGCCTTTGTCAACTACAGACGATCAACTTAGTTGACGACCATAGACAAACTAATAAAATAGATGAGCCACTCGTATATTCCGCGACATCGTCGGAGGAGGAGACTAATACACGAAAAAATTATTTTCAATTTGATAGTTAGATGTCATGTTCATGGAAATCTTATCGAGAAAATAGTATGTAAAATCATTATTATCAAAAACCTTTGAATTGTCAACTGACACAAGGAGTGGTTTGACACGTTCTTTTGAAATATAATAAATTTCGATATGCCTGCAAGAGTGAAAGACGTGCAGTGTTATTGGATGTTGAAAATCGAGATGCAAGAAGGTAATTATAAATATATATATTATATATATTCTGTTTCCTATAAGAATTAAGAAGTTTTCAAAAAAGTTTTTCATGTATTGAATAAGTTTAGTCGGTAAATACTCATATTTTGTATTATTGAATTCATTAGTTTTAGTTTTTGAAAATGTTTTCAATGCAATTATTAGTTTTTAATTAGAATATTTATGAAATAAATCTGTATTTTCAATTGGTGATACCTATTTCAGTTAATAAATTTTTATTCTATCCAGAATTTGATTATTGATCCTCATTTCTCGATTCCAAAAGAAAATCAGATGAAAGTTCGTTGCAAGGTATTATTTTCACGAAAATAAATTTCCTCACTCATCGATAACTTGCACGAATCCATTTCTGATTCCTTTTCGAAATTGAATTTCAAAAAACTGTTTGCCTCTTGTATATGGGTGTACCTACCTATTCAACAGGTGCACTACAGAATTCTTTTTGATGCAGCTTTACGATACGATTCCTTTTTCAATTGAGCTTTTTTCACGAATAGTAATGTTGTACAGAAAAAGATGGCGTTGAAGCTTGTTCTACTAGTGTCTCATCTATTCTCCGTTTAGTTAGTCTATGTGACGACTATGTTCTCAACTAGGTTGTAAACAGGAGTTTTCGGAAACTTACTCGATCACCACTCGGGTTGAATTTTGACAGCAAATAAACTGTTTATCTGTCAATATTCAACCCGGTTAATGATCGAGTAAGTTTCCGAAAACCACAAAACCATAGAAAGCGAAAATAGCGATTGTCAACCAAGTTGTGCGGTGATTTCCGCCGAGTGTACTAGTCTGCTGATTCGGAGGAATTATCGAAAAATGGAAATCGTTATTATAAACGAGATATGCGACGATGAGGTACAGCAAACTCCTAGGAGGAGAATTTGGACGAAGGAGTGTTACCAAATTCGGTCTCAATTTTCCCATTCCTGTTTAATGAAAGAACTTTTCGAATTTCGAGCCGAAAATGGTCTCAAACGAAATGGTTCGACTCCCTGATGAAGAATTCGTGGTCAAATTCAATTCTGTCCGTAGGTCAGTCCGTTTGCATGATAACTTTCTTAGCGATTGTCCTATAGTGATTTGAGATTTTCAGGGCGAATTCGGTTCCCAAATGCCACGTTTGAGTTCGTTAACCAGCCAATCGTACAGGTTGGTTCGCTCCGCTCGCGCGTTGAAATATCTTGACCAATAGAAGCTGTCTTAATAACCTAGTTGATTAAATAACTATTTATATCTACAGGGTGTTTCATCCATAAACTGGACAAACATATATTTTCGTGTAGAGGACATCGGGAGAATCATTTTGCCTTATACAATATATCCCGTTTTCGAAGCATAAGCGAGATACAGGGTGTCAAACGTCATTTTGAGCAAGATTTCTTATGATGTGGTCAGTTATGTAAACACGTGGTGTAATGGGTTTTGGTCAATTCTCAGTATTTTGGGTCCTCTATTCAGAAAAGTTGACCAACTCCGAAAAAAAATTTACAAAACGGCGGAAAACCTGCAATGTTCCAAATTTTTTTTGTGGTTTTCAAAATTGACTTTTGTTTTCTGAATGAACACAATTTTCTAAGACTTTCTGTGAAAAAATTTTTTCAAAAATCGAACACAAATTTTTTTTTATGTCTACAGCGATGAAAAAATTCACTCGAAATGGATGAAATTTTGTACAATTGTACCTACTTCTTGAATTATCAATCGCGAATATGAAAACAAAATCGTAAAATATCGAACGTTTCGTTACTAACAGTCATTCAAATGTTTCGTTCGGACCTCTGAAATATTGAAAATAAAATTGTTTTGGGTTCTAGAATCAAAATGATTAAATATTGGCATGTCTAAACATTTTAGATGAATTTAAACGAAAAAATCAGTGAAACTTAGTTGGGACTCGAAACGACGTAGGTATTAAAATAGGGAAATTGCACTGTTCGAGGATATTAATATCGTTGCCAGGCAACAGTAGTTCGTTAGTTCATAGATTGGACTGGGATTTTAATTTCAGTGAATATAATTTAGCCAGCAGTCAACTCTATGAACTACAGACTACCGTTGCCTGACAGCGATATAATATCCTTAGAACAGTGCAATTTCCCTATTTAATACCTACGTCGTTTCGAGTCCCAACTAAGTTTCACTGATTTTTTTTCGTTTAAATTCATCTAAAATGTTTAGACATGCCAATAATTTAATCATTTTGATTCTAGAACCCAAACAATTTTATTTCAATATTTCAGAGGTCCGAACGAAACATTTGAATGACTGTAGTAACGAAAACGTGCGATTATTTACGATTCTGTTTCATATTCGTGATTGATAATTCAAGAAGACAATTGTACAAAATTTCATCCATTTCGAGTGAAATTTTTTCATCGGCTGTAGACATGTAAAAAAAAAATTTGTGTTCGATTTTTGAAAAAAATTTTTCACAGAAAGTCTTAGAAAATTGTGTTCATTCAGAAAACAAAAGTCACTTACAACCGCAAAAAAAAATTTGGAACATTGCAGGTTTTCCGCCATTTTGTAAATTTTTTTTCGGAGTTTGTCAACTTTCTGGATAGAGGACCCAAAATACTGAGATTGACCAAAAACCGTTACACCAAGTGTTATACATAACTGACCACACTCATAAGAATCTTGCTCAAAAATGACGTTTTGACACCCTGTATTCGCTTATGCTTCGAAAACGGGATATATTGTATAAGGCAAAAATGATTCTCCCGATATCTTCTACACGAAAATATATGTTTGTCCAGTTATGATGATGAAACACCCTGTATAGTTCGTATTGTAAATTGACTCGAAATAGGCATTGTCATGGAGCAATCAGGTATTACACCGATTTTTCTCTGTGTGAACAAAATTTCCAAATATAAACAGAGTCATTCACACCCGAAATGTGGTTGCAGATCCTATAAAACCAACCGTATCCAAACACCTCTTGCTACCGAATCAATAAAAATGTTATTTCAGATTGCAGTCAGCTTGTTGTCAGGTCCTTTTGTGAGCCAAAATGATTTACGCGAGTTCAAACATCAAAGAATATATTCAGGATATTATCACTGCCTGAATTCAGATTCATAAACAAGTCAGAGTTAGAAGATCGTCTTTCGAATCGAGCATAAAGAACTGTTTGTTGGCATTGTTTTATGCAAGAATGATCTAAACACGTGATGCTTTAGAGCAGATTACTCGAAATGATGGATAACGATTTTGCAACAAGGTCTGTGACCATTGAGGATGCAGTGACCTTACACCTGAGATGTCTGAAAAAGCTGGCTGGTCTAATCTTTCTTGGAAGACAATAAAATCTGAAAGACCGGCTTTAGGGTGATTTCTCCTTCTCAATATAGAGATTTGTTTTCTGTAGCATCCCATATCGAAATAAACAATACTCTTCATAAGATAAAGAAAAAATGACAAACAAAAAAATTCTTTGCCTTTAAGGAGGCTAACCTAACAAATTTTTGAAACATAGATGAATTGAAAATAGTAATCATCAAAATGAGGAAGAGACAGACCAGTTCGGCCTCATTAGGCCTCGTCAGTGTCCCATATCCTCAGAGACAACATCCCATAGATTATAGAGTATAGAAAGATAGGAAACGGCCCTACATTCCTAGTACTAAAAAACGACTACATTTTTTAGTTCACATTTGACCCAGAGATGGCACTGAAGATCAACTTTTATATAAAATCTGTAATTTGGATCAGAAATCATATAAAGAAAACTGAATAGAATTGATGCGAAATTCGTATTCCTTCAGGATGTTCATTTTTATATTTTAAATCCATAATTTTCAGTAAAATTCAGTATTTCATGTGTAATATTTTATTAGCATTTATAGAAGATAGTACAGAAATATTAGGCTATTATTGTAAGATTTATACCGGGATTGAATATGAATATACTTAGTGCGTCTGTGGGTTTCCCATTTCTGGCTCAGTTCAATTGCAGCTTCGTTGTCCACCATCACTGTTCGAATTGACGGAAAAACTTTTCCTGAATGTCACTTTAACCATTTCAATTTCCGTGCAGCTTCACATAAGCCACTATGTTGCCTGTATCGTGGAAATAGCAACAGATGTTTGACGTTGATCAAGCCAAGATATAGCTTTACCTGCATACACTCCATAAAACACCAGTTGATCATCCAGTTTCACTATCTCGTTCGTAATCTGCATTGCTGAAGGGTACAAACTAATCTTTTTTCCACTTTTTCGAGACGACCTAACGGCAAAAGCCGTTCGAAGTGAAATAATATTGGTGCAAACCATAGACATGGAAAAGAATGGACAGGGCGTCACGTGACTTTTACTCTACGTTTTCGTGATCCCAACATAAGAGAGAGAGATACTGTGAAGGATGGAGTATATTAGTGTGGGTGCATAGACTAAACTAACTAATATTACTCATCCTTCACAACATCTCTCTCTCATAATGTTGAAAAACTGACAGAACATAAAAATATCTAATGCGATTCAATGTTTATTTATATGTTCTGTGCTTCGCACTAATATTACTCTATCCTATTCTGAAGTCAATGTTCTCTCTCACACGTCCTGTCCTCTTTTATAAGTCTAGGTGCAAACGAATTGATTGGCACTTTTTTATATCAATGACATTTCCCATGTATATTGATTTCGAAACTTATAATCATAGAACCAGAATTTTAACCCTTCTATAGTGACATTAGTTCACATTTGACCCAGAGATGGCGCTCATAAACTGTAGTCGTGTCGTTTCCGATCTTTATACTATATAATCTTTGCAACATCCTTTGAAAAACTTCTACATTTAAGACTACTTGTAAGAAACTATCGAGTAGTATCTTACAGATGGTGACATCTAGTAGTGAGTAGTGTCAAATGAGAAGTTCAATCATCACAGATCGCATGCTGAAAGCACTGATTACTTCCTCTTCACTCTTTGAGATGTTAGCAGTGTCCTACATCAGGGCCTTCATGCAAGTTCTCCGAGTGATGGAAACACCCAATTTTTGGCGGCTGTGAAGCCAAGTGATTTTAAGATAAGAAAAATGACAAGAAGAAGGTTCTGTGAGCCTATAAATTGAAGATTGTATTCATTTCGATGATTACTATTTTCATTTATCTATGTTTCAAAAATACTCTTCATCACTGAATGCTGTGGCCATGTACAGTGACTATAGTCCGTTCACGAAAGGTTGAGCACATAGTAGGCGTTTCTTTATTATCTGAAGTTGGCAGTAGTATTTACTGTCATAGAGTAAAATAAAGTCAACGTTGCCGAATGTACTCGCCTTGTCAGACGAGCTTGCGAGTTATCAGAGAACTCTATGCAATATTGACAACGTTGCGTATCAATCTGACAAGAAAATGAAGAACCTAACCTAAAATTTTAATATACACAGTGGAATATGCCAAATTTCCATGGCCAACCGACGGCTCAACCTTTCGTGAACGGAGTATATGTTTTGATAAAATTAATATCTTTCAAATCATTGACCAAAACAAAGCTGGGTAAATATTTGAATTTCGGTGACCACTTTTTTTACTATAAAGACACAAATTCACTGCTCCAATCTAGTCTATAAATCACCTTCGAACATTCAAATAACTATTCGATTAGTTTAATTTCAGGTATATTCAATAATTAATGCAAAAACATCAAAATTCTAGAGGTATCATATATCCACAAATTCTAGGAAAAGCAGCCGTTCTTCATACCATAACTATCCAATTATTCACCTAAAATTTCAAGTAATTAATTTTTGATTGAATACTGAAAATGTGACTTTTATACTCGTAAGTTAAAATTTGTAACAGAGTGACTAGTTCACGTCATTGTGAATGAATGCTGACGCGTACCTTACACTCAACCGCCAATTCTGATCGTTCGAATGCGCTAGCTTATTTAGATGATTTCAATGATTTATTCCACGAAAACCTGAAAACGAAATAAAGAACGGACGCCACCGAACGGTGTCATTTATTTTGTCTTTCAGGGTTAGAAATTGTAGTTTTGCTATCACTTAATTTTGCATACTTTGTACAGAGCTTTCTTTGTGATAAGTTATAATCTTTTCGCTGATGACCTACAATATTTCGTCAGTTGAATGCAGAACTATCCAAAGTCCATTTTTCCAGAAAATCGGTTTTTGGCCTAAAAAGATGATTGATACTACAGTTTTTTGCTGTCATAACGATGAACAAAGTCAAAGTTACCGAATGTACCCGGCCGTCCGACGAGCTTCCGAGTTATCAGAGAACTCTATGTGATATTGACAACATTGCGTATCAATCTGACAAGAAAATAAACAACATAACCTAAAATTTTAATATACACAGTGGAATATGCCAAATTTCCCTGGTCAACCTACAGCTCAAAGTTTGGTGAACGGACTATAGAATATTATTACGTGATCTTTCCAATATTCCAACGAAGGTTTTGATAAAGGAACGGATGAACCTATTCTCTATTAGTTCTTCAACAAATCAAAGGTCTCAAAGGATGGAAATAGATGGGTTTCTATAGAATTCGCCTTCAAAGACGGAAAACCCCGTTATTCCCCTGAAATGTGATCTCAAGGATGATTCATCTAGTATATGTAGACCAAAAAAGAGGAAAGCCGGAAATAAATAGGGAAGGGCTTGGAAATGGTGTAGAGCGATTGCGTTCCACATTATATTCAGAGAACGTGGCGCCAGTTATCCTCTCAATATTTTCATAGCCACGAGAAAACAAAGAGCCATTATCTTGGGGCTTGATTACCGTACCGTAAATTTCCAATAGATAGGAAGGTAAATATATTTATCACCAAGTCATAATCAACCTCTTGACATTTTATCGATCTGATATCATGTGGAGTATTCCACGCACAAATTTAAATAGATTATAAATTATGTCAACCAGCAACTGTTACCAACCTATCAAGATGTCAGAAAATCGGGCTTGAAGTAACACAACCTATAGGTATACATTAGGAAAAAAATTATCAATGAGTTTGAAATTGAATTGCAAGCAATTGAGTGATGATTTTAGAGCTCCTGAATATGTTATCCTCATTTAATAATCTGTTTACGATAGGCCTAACCACCAATCATTAATACGATAACTTAAAACTAGAAAATTCAAGGTATACATGAAAAATAATTTAGGAAAAGCCCTGAACAGGTACTTTCGAGCAATCGTTCATAGGTAGAAGAGCAATAAAGCTGTTACCTCCAGATTTTGATTGAGATTGATACTAGATATAAAAATGCAAAATCTCAGCACGATCGGAATTATATTCTGGAAATTATTCAGAAAATGAAATACACTGCGCAAAAAAATTAAAGCACATTATGGAAATCTCAAATTTATTCTACAACTGAAGGTGTCCTATTGTGATAATTATTTTTATCAGAATTATGCATGCTATGTTATTCACTTTCAACGTTTTTCTCCAATACAGATTTTTTTCCAGCAGGAATAAAAAAAGATGAGATTATCAGTATTGAATGTTTTGGCTCCATTCTGAAATCAGTTGTTCTCGATCAATTCTAGTGATCAATAGTTTTTCTTTCGTTTGATTTTCTACACTCGATCGCTATGCAACGCGAAACATGCAATTTGACCCAAGAGGAATGTGCCCAAGCGGTAGTTTAGCGAGAAGAAGGGTGGTCATACACAGAATTGCAAAAAGGTTTGGAGTTTCCCATACAAGTGTGTCCAGAATGTTGCATCGATTCAGGGAGACAGGTATGAATGTCCGAAGACCAGGACACTGTACACCACGGGTAACAACTGCCATTCAAGACGTTACTTGAGAGTTTCTTCGTTGAGACAACGGTTTGCAACCGCTCGCCTCCTTCAAAATCAGCTTGAGCAAACTCATGGGGTGCAAATTAGCACTCAGAAATAAGAAATCGCCTCAGAGAATATGATTTAAAGCATCGTGTCGCGGCAAGAGGCCCAGCTCTTACCCCTGTACATCGAAGGGCGCGTTTGGATTTTGCGAGAGAGCATATCCATTGGAAAGAGGCTGATTGGGAAAGAGTTTTCTTCACAGATGAGTTTAGATTCGGCATCTACCATTGTGATCGACGTTCCCTTGTATACAGAAGTCCACATAAAAGATATGCTCAGTGCAATTTCCTGAATACTACTGGTTTCGGGGGAGGATCGATTATGGTATGGGGTGGAATATCTTTGACTGCTCGCACAGACTTACTGGTCGTTGATGATAGAGCTATGAATGCTGATAGGTATATAAGGAACATTCTCGAAGAGCATTTAGTGCCATTTGCCCCATACATTGGTGAAAATTTCATTTTTATGGACGATAATGCCAGACCCCATCGTGCGCGCATCGTTCAGGAGTACCTTGAAGAGGTTGAAGTCTCTCGAATGGAATGGCCAGCAAGAAGTCCAGATCTCAATCCGATTGAGCAGGTTTGGGACAACCTCAATAGAAGGCTGAGAAGTTCAGGAAATCATCCAGCTACTCTTAATGACTAGGGAATCCAACTCAGAGAAATCTGGGAAGGATTAGATTAGAACATTTTAAGATCCCTCATTTTGAGTATGAACCGTCGTTGCCGAGCTGTAATAACGCAAGGGGTGAAAATACCAAGTATTAAATAACTTATCAGCATTCCAGTATTTGGAAAAATGTTTATTTCTTTTTTTCGCATAAGATTCGGTGAAATCCTGAATTTTTTTTCCATTTAATGTGTCTTGTTTCGTTCAAACTTCCCGAGAGAACATAAGAAATAAGTTATAAAGTCAATGTAGAGTTAACTTTCATTAAAATTGAGATTTTTTAGAATGTGCGTTAATTTTTTTGCGCAGTGTATGTAAAAAATCGATAACTAAAAATATCAAAATTCGATGGTTCGGATTTAACAATCCTTTTGAAACTTTGTATACTTTGCCGATTCACATTCTCGAACTCGATTTCATTTCAATCGAATCACATATTGATTATTTGCGAAAATTATCAGTTTTACCAGGAATATAATCACATTTCATTCATTGATTTTCAATTCTTCTTATTCAAACGAAATATAATATAATATTATGATGCATTGATAGAAAGGATAAAATATAAAACCCATTCGAATATACCGAAAGGTGTTTCTTAAGTAGGCTCAAAGGATCAGCGCCCACTTCATGGTCTGAATTCCAAGTAAGTTATTGCTATATTTCATGTAATCTTGTAGGTGAAAGAAATTTCAATAACTTATTATAATGTAGGTAGTGTAAAACATGCTACGCATTAGATAAAAACAACTACAACCATTCAAGGGAAATGGTGCTTTGATAAATAAAATTTATATGATTTGTTTGTTCTGTTCCATTAATTTTATTCAACTCACGAATTAACAATCATTCTTGAAAAAAAATCTTTCCGAGCAAAACTTTACTTTTGCTCTGACTAATAAGTTTAAGGTTTTTGAACGCTCGTTCTACTTAAACGACTATTATATCGTTTGGACCAAATTTCTGTAATTTTCGAATTTTGAGCCGAAAATGAACTCAAACGATATAGTTCGACTCCCTGATGACGAATTCGAGGTCAAATTGAATTCTGTCCGTCAGGCCGGTCATGCGTTACCACGATAACTTTCGATGGGATTATCCTAGAAACTTGAGACTTTCAGGGTGAATTCGGTTCCCAAATGCCTCGGTTAAGTTCGTTAACCAGCCAAATCGTACAGAGTGTTCAATAAAATGTGGCCATTCAAAATTTTTGTTCCTTGATATCTCAGACAGAAATTTTGTGGCCATAGTGTAAACAGAACCATAGAATATTCAATTGGAATATAGAAAAGAATAAAGTTCATATTTCATAACAAAATATCCGATTCAAGGTGAAATTCATTTTGTGAAGGGAGATTGATATACTGAATGTTCTTGTGAAATTTCGAGAATATCGCATCATTAGAACCATAGAATTCAATTTTTTTAATCGTCAAGTTTTTTACATGTTTAATTTTTTGAATAATTTCTAGAATATTATCCCGATCGTGCTGAGATTTTGCATTTATATATTTAGTATTAATCTCAAGTCCTTTGCAATATTTTGAAATAAAAGCCTCATTGCTCCACCAATGAACGAGCGCTCGAAAGCACCTGCTCAGGGTTTTCTTAATTTTTTGAATCTCATTTCAATTATGTTATCTAATTAAGAGATGCAATAAAAAACAAAAGTATAATTGCCTTTTTCGATTTTCGGCAAAATATTCTTGAAATAAGGGCCCGAAAAAATGGTTATCTGAATATCGATAATTAAATCGGCAAACCCGATTTTCGAAGCCGGGACAGGTCGATTTCTGATTTTAGGGAGCAACGTCATAATGAGCTTATGTCACTTTTCTAGAGGCTTATGTTAAAGTGGGGGCTTAGAGAATTGATTTTTCTAATTGCAATAGCATTTCTTCTCAGTTGATTTCGCAAGAACATATGGAGTACTGGGAAAAATTATAGCAAATAAAAATGGTCTCATCCAGTGGCGTACCTCGTTGTATATTATTTTTCAAAATCATGCTTGTTTCAATGACGGTTCATATTAAAGTGTTAAAAGGATCTATTATGTGCCATTTTTTCTCCATTGGCTCACATGAAGGGGAACCGGATTGAATAATTGTTGAAATGACATTTTCTTTCAGAATTAACGGAGAAACGTGGTTATTTCAAATTAAAAAAAATATTTCCTCTGAAAAAAAATTGCACATAATAAATTCTTTCACCTCTTTTATGTGTAAGTCTTTTCAGAATCAACTCAAAATCTCATTAAATCAAGTTCTGATTCTGTTTTTGAAAAAAAAAACATAACGAAATACGCCACTGGACGTTACCATTACTTTTGTGATAAATGATAAAAAAGGAGAGAATATTGAAACCAGAAAATAGTGGCATTTGTAAAAAAAAATATTATTTTAAAACTTTGGCCAAATTCTTGACGTCGAGAAGGAACACTAAATGAATTTTCACAATGTAGATTGTAAGAAACAGCAAAATGTTTTCCCTGTCCCACACTCATTTGAGCTTCTGAATAGTGCTAAGATCACCCCTTATTCCGAATAAAATCGTTAAAGGAGCGCCCACAAACTCTATAAGTATAATTAAAAGGTGCAGTGTTTGACCTAATATAAATTTACATGCTTCGGGAGTTCAGTGGATGTAAATAGATCAATTTGAAATATCCCCGTATTCTTTTAGGTTTCCGATCACGCTTCGAAAATGGGCACTTTCGGTAAGTTAAAATATAGGGTAATTTTATGTCACACTACAGTGGAACTTCCCTATAACGAACGTCTGTATAACGAATTTCATACAAGGCATTGCACCTTGAATCCAAATTTCATGTTAAAAACAACCTCTAAAACGAAGTTTATTCTCTCTATAACGAAATATTCAATGAAGATCACTCTTTGAATGGGTATTGGTAGGAAGGTATAAGGGTAGGTTTTTTCCGAAATTTTCCAGACGTACGTAATAAATCCCGACCTCAAACTAAAACATTGCGGCGGGTAGAGAGATCCTTCTTAAAGAGTTTTAAATTCACCCTGGCTGTTTGGTTTCAATCTAACCATTACACTAGTGTGAAAGTTGTGCGAAATGTCTGAAAGGAAGTGCTTGAGTTTGAATGATATACTTAAATTTATCAGTGAAGTCTACCGCGACATTGCCGATGTGGAAACAAATTTTCTGTATAACGAAATTTTTTTATAACTCATTTTTTTGCGGATTTAGCGCTTTCGTTATAGGGAAGTTCAACTGTATTCAGAGTATTGAAAAATATATGCCTATTCAATTATTCACTCAAAAAAAAATATTTTTCATTAAAAATTGAAAATGAGATTTAAATACTGGTAAGTTCAAACCATGCCATGATGACGTACGAGCAAGCACATGTGGGGATGACGATTTACAACAGGGTGGCCAGGTGGCATCGTTGAAATGAATGAGAACGCGTACGTCATGCACATCCGCAAATTCTGATCGTTGAAATTGGCTAGCTTCATTTCGGTGATTTCAAAAAATTTTTCTCGAATACCTACGACAAAAAGAACGGATAATAGCTATTATTTTCTGAGGTTCCATTCTTTCTGAAATGATTTTTTCTGGAAATCACTGAAAAAGACCTTCAAGTGTTGTTCCTACGAATGAGGTTTGAGAACATATTGAGTTTTGAGTAATTATAAAGCAAAACATGACCTTTTATATGCAACAAAGAGTAAAATTATTACTAGACGACCATACTAGGAATTTTTTTGGAAGGGTTAAAGTTCAGGGACAGATCATGCAAGTTATTCGTAGAAAAATGTCAAATAACACATGGTCGAAATATCGATGGTTATTCTTCAATTCAACATTAGGGATAAAAATAGTTTTGAGAGATGCATTAATTTCACAGAAATAAGTATTCAACCGAATTGGACATGCTTTCGTTCGGTTATTCGATTTCTCAAGTATTTCAAGTTTTTCATCGAATCGATTGTACCTTCATCGGGTATAGCCGGGTTTCAATGGTAAATCTGCCCCCGCGGCCTTTCCGATTCATATTGAGGGGATCGGTTAGGCATTGAATGAAAATAATTCAGCCCACTTTTCAGCTTTTTATCTCTTGCCATTTTCGAGATTTCTGTGAAAAACACTTTTTTCGTTTTTATTTTTTTTCTCTTGTGATATCCAAAATTTTGAATGGGGATTTTACTATTGATTATTTGCTATTAAAGGAATAGACGTTTAATTTTTTATGAATTTCAGCTGAAAAACCTATTTTTAGAAGAAAAAATAAAGTTATTGTCATTTGTTTTTTGTTTTCTTAAAAAGTGTCCACCGCCATTTTTTGACATAAAATGTCTTTTTTGGCCCTTTATACCCTGGAATTTTTTCACATTTTTAAATTGGTGGAACATTTTGAAAAAAATTAAAACTGTTTGAATTTTAGGATTCAACAGATATCCATCAATTTTGGTGCCGTTGTATTCATATTGGCTCCCTGAACAATATTAGTGAGAAAAACAATTCTGCCGTGCTAACAACAAAGGTCCTATCTGCAAAATTTGAGAAATTGGCTTTTTTGGCTCATAGTATTCGTAGACACATTATTTATGTATGTACAAAAGGAGATTGTCCTATATGCTTTCTAAGTTCCTTTTTTATACCTAAATGTTCTGTCCTAATTGAATAAAATGCTCTGTTTACTAACATAAAATGTCCGATCTCACATATACTAAGAAAAAAAGTCCTTTCTCACTTTGAAAATGCAGTAAGGACAATTTAAGCTAGCATTTTGTACAGAGCGAGATCATTTAGGACAATAAAGCTTAGTATGTCAGAAGCACGTGAGTCACTTAACCTCAAATAATCAACTGTAAATGGTATTTGTGACTGTCAGAAATTGGGTGTTATTTCGTGTTTTTTGTATTTTTAACTCAATAAAGTTAGTGAGAAATGGATGCAGGGTAAGTTTAACAATGTAACCTCATGTTTAGGCGATAACTGAATTAAATTCCGGTTTTTAGAGCATCACATAGCCGGCTCAGCGATAGTCGTTGTAAGCGATTAGTATTTCTTGCTTTAAATAACAAACTCAACGAAAAAAAAAATATCATTAGAAGTTCTAAGCGAAATAATAAAGTCAGAAAGAATAAGGATCCAGATTTTATCCCATCAGAATTCGACAATTCTATAAGTGATAGTGAGTCGGATTCGAGTTATGAAAATAGCCGAATCACTCCCCCTAGTAAGAAAATTCACATATTATCGTCTGATATATTAGTAGCAGCCCATGGAAGGTCCAATTCAGTAGCTGTAAGTGAAATAGAAGAATGCAAGGAGAACCTATGCGATATTATAGAAGTAGAACAAAACGAATTCAACTTTGTTAAGGATTATATTCTAGGCAATATCTTACCAGAAATTGTCGATAAAGCGGTTGATAAAGCATTGAATAAACACTATACAAAAACTGGGGAATTAAGAAAAAGAAAAAGATTTGAAGAATCGCTAGATCAAAGGAAGAAACAGAAACGAGAAAATTATATAAGAGCTCATGAAGTAAAGAAGTCATGTAAATGCAAACTTAATTGCTCTAAAAAAATTTTGTACACTAGACAAAGAGAAATTAATAGACAATACTGGTTATTACCAAAAGAACAACAAAACAGTTTATTTCAAGATGCGTCAAAAAGTGTGAAAAAAAAAGAAATACATCTAAAAAAAACATATCATCAAGACTGTATTCATACAAATACTATTTAACATCAGAGAAGGCCGAAGAGGTGTGTGTTTGTAAGATATTTCTATTAGCGACATTGGGCTATGAAAAAGACAATGACAGAATGTTGAAAAATGTACGTGAAACGGATTCGGAATTGATTGTACCTAAAAAGATGGAAGAAGGCGCTCACATCCCCCGAAAGTGGACAGAAACACAATTATTGAACATGTGAATTCATTCCAACCAACAATATCGCATTACAGGAGAGAACATGCTCCTCTTAGAAAATATCTCCCCAGTGATATAAACATAACACTCATGTATAAGGATTTTAAACTGAAACATCCAAATACAGACTTTTCTTACGAATTGTACAGAAAAATCGTTACTAATGACCTGAATATATCATTTGCCAATCTGGGAAATGAAGAATGTTGGGACTGCGAAGAATTTAAAATCCACAAAAAAGCCACGTCTCATGAAGCTGACGTAGAGAACCTTGCTGACTGTAATGTGTGCAAGAAATGGAAAATTCATAAAATGAAAGCAACTAATGCCAGAAAAAATTATCAACTGGATGCAGAGAAACTGAAACAAGATGATGAGATTTTTGTAGCTGTTGATTTGCAAAAGGTTAAGTTCAACTAGGGACATAAATATGAGATTATTTAAACGAATTCTTAATTTTCAGGTAATCATGCTGCCACGTTTGGAAACATTCAAAGAAATTATTTTTACGCCACGTATTGTAGCATATAATGAGAGCTTCGTTCCGCTCGGAAAAAAATCCAAAACATACCCCTTGGCTGTGTTGTGGCACGAGGGAATTGCTGGCAGATCCAAAGATGATATCATTTCTACATTCTATGTTTTTTTTCTGGCAAATAGGGATATTAAGCACACAACAGTTTGGCTTGATAATTGTTCGAGCCAAAATAAGAATTGGTCGCTTTTCAGTTTCTTTCTGTATTTGGTCAACAGTTCAGAAGTTGCTGTTGAAGATATAACAATCAAGTTTTTTGAGCCCGGCCATACTTTTATGGCAGCGGATTCTTTTCACCACCAAGTTGAGCTTGCCCTCAAAAAAAATAAAAAAGTGTATGATTTTGATGATTTTTGTGAAGTAGTCAAACAAGCCAATTCATCGAAAGTTAATGTTGTTAAAATGCAAATTTCTCAATTTTTCAACTTCACTGATTATACTTCCAAATATAAGCTGCAAAAGCTCACTTCACGCGTCTACCTTAAATATATGGTTTCTCTTCATTTCAAAAGAGGAAATTATTATTTTTCCTACAAAACGGAATTCGAAAAAGATTTCATTGAATTGAAAAATATTTTCATTATGAAGTACGCTAAGGGCAAGCTCACAAAGCCGCAAACTCGTAGCATATGTCGCGGAGTGGCTTTAGATCGAAAAAATAATCTAATAGCCAAATTAAAAGCTCACATTCCTCAGAATCGAATGAAATTTTGGAAAGAACTCCCAGTCAATGAAGGTGGTTCTCAAAAAGAAACTGAATAATATTTTTGTCTTTCTATAATGTTATATTAGTTATTATACATTTATTTTAATACACATGCAAAAATGTGAAGAAAGTGTTAAGTTTGAAAAATTATTGAAATTAAAGAGTGTTCAGTAAATTCGACAATTAGTTTTATTTAGGACATTTGCATTAAGTGCAAGTGATTTCATGTACTAGGCTATCTTGTCCTAAGTGAAAATCTAATCAAAAATCTACTTATGCGAAAGAGATTATTCGAAATTATGTTTTTCAATTCAATTGAATTCTTTGACATAATATATAAAATAAAATGTGAAGAGTTTGTTCAAATACCGTAAGTTATACAATGAAATGAAACAAAAACCGGATTATCTCAAAACATGAATTTTGCAGATAGGACCTTTGATGTTAGGACGGCAGAATTGGCGATCTGTTTTAGTTTGGGAGATATGGGCCCCCAAAGTCCGAAAAATATTTCACCTAAAAGTCACTTTTCTCACTACAGAAACACTGAATTACCGCTCTATTAGGTTCAAAGCCTCTGTGAACATTTTAACATGAAGATTTGATTCATTTTGTTTCAGATATATTCAATAATTGTTGCAAAAATATCGAAAAAATTCGATGGAAAGCCCGCCGTTTCTTATGGTCAGTTTGGCACTACCGCGAATTATTTCGCCCGAATATGACAGGATGCATACCGGTAAATCCCGCTATCATTTCCTAATGGCACTCGCTGATAGACGCGGTAGTGCCAAACTTACCATAAGAAACGGCGGGCTTTCCCTCGAATTTTTTCGATGTTTTTGCAACAATTATTGAATATATCTGAAACAAAATAAATCAAATCTTCATGTTAAAATGTTCAGAGAGGCTTTAAATTTAATAAAGCGGTAATTCAGTGTTTCTGTAGTGAGAAAAGTGACTTTTAGGTGAAATATTTTTCGGACTTTGGGGGCCCATATCTCCCAAACTAAAACAGATCGCCAATTGTTTTTTTCACTAATATTGTTCAGGGAGCCAATATGAATACAACGGCACCAAGATTTGATGGATATCTGTTGAATCCTAAAATTCAAACAGTTTTAATTTTTTTGCAAAATGTTCCACCAATTTTAAAAATGTGAAAAAATTCCAGGGTATAAAGGGCCACCGAAAAACAAATGACAATAACTTTATTTTTTCTTCGAAAATTAGATTTTCGGCTGAAATTCATAAAAAAATTATACGTCTATTCCTTTAATAGCAAAGAATCAATAGAAAAAATCCCCATTCAAAAATTTTGGATTCCACAAGAGAAAAAAAATAAAAAACGAAAAAAGTGTTTTTCACAGAAATCTCGAAAATGGCAAAAGATAAAAAGCTGAAAAGTTGGCTGAATTATCTTCATTCAATGCCTAATCGATCTCCTCAATATGAATCGGCTATACCCCTTGACCACATATCTGCAAAAGGCATGATATTTGCTACAAGAACAGGAGAGAAGTTCTGTACATCGAAATTTTTATTGCGGGATGAGAAAAACAAAAATCGAATTAGGTAAGAAAAACATCATCTTATATTCTTATATGAAAACTAAAACCTGGAAATAATAGTTTTTTCAACTCAAAGGGCTATTTTGTGTCTTTTTTCTTGGGGGAACAGGGCAATCACCTGTAATTTATCATTGATTGCGTAATATACATAACGGAATTACATATTAATTAATTAATGAATTCGAAAACATATTCATAATTTCTCCAGACGTATTTCGTCGGTTGAATGCAGAACTATACCAAGTCCGAAATTCATACTTTTCAGGAGACACGTTTTTTTGAATAGGTCAAAAGATGATTGAAAATATATAAAAATTCTTTCATTTTGAACTTCAACTTGAAGATCCTGATTGTTTTTGTGATGGTCAAAATTTGCCCAAAAAGAAATTTCCGAAAAATTGGGACAAAATATAGCCTTGTACGGTAGTTCTACATATCAGAACTATTTTATGTCCACTTTCAAATGAACTATGTCCTTATGGTATGGGTCAGAACTATGCTATGTCTACTTTCAACTAAACTATGTCCTTATGTCAGGGTCAGAACTATGCTATGTCCACTTTCTCGATAGATTGAACTATCACGTGAGTTTATATGAAATTGAAAAAGTGGGGTAAGGATATAAGATGGACTTGCAATACTTCTGCATCAGATGGAGTGTAGTATTAAGCATCTCTTTAGGCCATAAACCGATTTTCTGGAAAAATGGACTTCGGATAGTTCTGCATTCAACTGACGATTTGTGTTACCAAATTTGTGTGATTTAGGTGTTAGTTCGATTAATTCAAACTCTCTGTGTTATTGATCTATGACGTTCATATTGTTGACAACATCCAAATAGGTTTCTATTTTGATAAACATCGTAAATATCGCCATAATTCATATTGGTAGAAGGATAATTCTCAAATTTGAACATCCTGCAAACTACTCGTTTCATTCTATTTTTTATGATTTCAATTTTCTTGTTCAAATCAACGGCATATGATATGATTCGATTTTTTCTGTTCTACTATATGATGTGAAGTTAGAAGCTTTGACACGCTTGTTCATATTGGAAAACAATCATTCAAAATTGAACAAGCGGGCTGAAGTTTCTAACTTCAAGTGAGGTCTTTCTTTATTATTATTTCGGAAAAAGTAATGGGACTAGAATTTTTGCATCATAATACATATGTCAAAATTTTCTTTAATTTATCGAAAGATGATGAATTATAACAATCAAATTCCATCTAAGAACGCATAAAAATGTTCCCTACTGATATGTTTATTATACAAATTTTCCCATGTTCCACATATCCCAATGTTGACGGATGGAAAACGTACAACAAATAGTTGTAATGTTTTAATTACTTAGTCGATAGAGTGATGAAGGAAATCCGTCAAATGAATGACCTTGGCATTAATTTTAACGAGGAAAGTCGATCGAGGCATTCTGGATCGACTGACTGAAAATTATTTAGTGCTCTTGCTTTCCTGTTTCACGAGACTGGGAAACTCAATTTTATCTTCTCCGGAAAAACGCACTGACATGGGGTCAGGAGCCATTTCGAACAACTTATTCTGATGGAGCAATGATGAGTCGCATACAGGGTGTTTCTTATATTATTTCTTACCTCATAGTGATTGGAAACATTTCCCGAAACACGTCAAACGATTTTTTGGGGGAAATATTTCCTAAGAGGAAGCGCTTCAACCCCTCAAAATTGAATAGGATGAGGGGTTGAGTGATACTTCATTTGAAAGGTCTTGGAACCATTTTTACAACGGTGTATAAAAAAATCAATTTTGTTGAACCGTTTTCGACAAAAATCAATTTTTCAGCTCAAACAGGCCACCTTGAATATTCAATTTTGATTTCGGCGATACAGTCTAACCAGCTCAACACTTTCTTGCAATGTGTACATAATGATGTTCAAATTTCAAACAAATCAGCAAAGAAGTAAATCAACTTTAGAATAAATGATCTAAAAACGTATTAAAATCAGATAGAACATCTTCTGAGAACAAAAAATTAAGCATCACAAAGAAATTCTTTATTTTTTGTGCTCTCGTTCTACTTAATGTGCTATATCGTTTTGCCCACATGTCTGTAATTTTCGAATTTTGAGCTCTGTAATTTTAGAATTTTCAGCCGGAAATGGTCTCAAACCATAGAGATATTCTATCTCTATGTCTCAAACGATCGGGTTAGACTCCCTGATGACGAATTCGTGATAAAATTAAATTCTGTTCGTGGCGCCGTCCGTCGATCCGTCCGTAAGCACATCAACTTTCGAAGGAATCTCCCACAAACTTGAAATTTTCAGGATGAGTTCGGTTCCCAAATGGCTCCGTTAAGTTCGTTAGCCAGCCAAATCGTACAGGGTGTTCCATAAAATATGGCCATTCAAAATTTTGGTTTCTCAATATCTCAGACAAAACGAAACCCATTGAGATTAAATGTTGCGGCCATATGCAAGATGCTCATAATAAGCCTCATGCAAAATTTTGTGGCTATAGTGTAAACAGAACCATAACAATTTCAATTGGAATATCGAAAGGAAGAAACTTCATATTTTCATAAAAAAATATCCGATTCGAATAAAATTTATTTTATAAATAAAGATTGATACACGCTCACGCAGAATTTTGTGGCCATAGTATTAACAGAATCATAGAAAATTCAATTGGAATATTGTAAAGAATAATGTTTATATTTCCTCCATAACAGGATAACGGATTTCAATGAAATTTATTTTGTTAATCAAGACTGATATACTGAATGTTCGTGCAAAATTTTAAGAGGATCGCATCATCAGAACCATATAATTTAATATGTTTGGTTCATGAAATGGGCGGCGAGTATAGTAGATTTTAGTGCATATAGACACCTTTTTGGTAAATGTTGAATTTTGACAGAGAGGTCATGTATTCATCTTGTGCTTCATAAGCATTTATAGAGGGTGTGCTTATGTTATCAAAAGTGTACTTTCAATAGTAGAGAACGGACGGTCATCAAAGTGGAGCATGGTTGAAAATCTACCGATTCTAGAAAAATAATGAATGTGTCGAAACACAAATGGTCTTTTTGCTGGCAAAAAAGACCATTTGTCACACTATGCAACCCATACTTATACGTGACTTTACAATTGAACATTTTCCTGATTCTTGTATTGATGTGTACTCGTTTATACTAATTGATATCATGAGATAATACCGCAAATTTTTTCGTCAAAAAACAGAAAAGGATGAAATACTAGAGCAAAGTTATCGATTGGAATGTGAGAAAACTATGGAATATAACGATCCAAAGGAATGAATTGTAAAACAAATAGATTTACAAGAAATTTATTTTTAATCATTATTTGTTCGCAAACAGAAAACTTCGATAAATCAGTTGCTTCTGATGAGTTCTTTAAATATACGTTCCTGATAATAAATTATAAGAGTATATAAACTAGCTGATAAATTATTATCTTCAATTTGTATCGATAATAGATATAAGAATTGTAAGAGATCAATCAACCAGAATCTTGCAATCTGAAAAGAAGGCTCTGATGTGTAGTCAGAAATTTTTGAGCGATTGTCAATATTAGGAAAACGATACCTAATTCAAATATGCATATCCTGAGAACTATTATTGGTCTCTTCTACTGATTCATCAATATAACTTTCCTTCAATATGAAACAGTTGAAGTAGTTTTTGAGCGCAAAACTTAACAGTTGTTGTCAGATTTATACCTACACGTAATGCATATGGGCATCTAATTTTTCCTATCAAAAAAAAATCGAAAAAACACGAGGCAAAGTAATATTTTTAAACAAAAAGCCTTCGTGCAGGTGCAAAAATCTTCGTCTTCGACTCCGATTTTTGTTGCCAACAGCAATGATTCTTGTTAAAATATTGCTTGGCAACGTGTTTTTTTCGATTTTTCGGAAAAATTAGTTGACTTTATTATATTACTTACGACAATTTCTATACCAATTTCTATTGCAATGAACATCTATGAATTCATCTTTCATATCCACATTTCGGAATGACATTAAAAAAATAGTATATAACATTACTAGCAAGGTAAGAGGGTTTTTACTGGCGAATGGAGGATATAATTGACGAGCCGCAGGCGAGTCAGTTACTTCCTTGAGCCAGTAAAACCCGTTACCTTGCGTGTATTGTTTTATATTTTATTTGTTTCTCGTTTGTAAAAAGGTGAGATAAATTCCAAAAAATACTCAAAAATTTGTCGCAAATATCGTAAGCTATTTATGATTATTATGACATCGGAAAATTATGACAACTGTCAGTGGCTTTACGAGAGGGAAGTCCTTCGAGAATATTTGCTAATTTCTGACGAAAAAGGCCAGATCCAAATGAAACAAGGTATGAATATCTTTTTTTAATACTTTTATAACGTTTATTACTAAAAATATTTGTTCCAGGAACGATGAAATTAGAAGGATGAATGAAATTAGAAGCAAGTACGTGAAAAAGAAAACAAACAAGGTACGAATATCGTTTTTGAATAGTTTTGAGAACGTTTATTGAGAGATACATTTATTCCAGGAACTCTGAAATTAGAAGCAAGTATTTGACAATGTAAATAATACTACTAACTTGTAAAAATTTTACAAGTTAACTGTCGATTTTACAAGTTAGTGACTTGATAAAATAAACTTCCTTGATTAATATTGTGTTTTGGAAACTGAAGTTTACAAATGAGAAACAAATAAAAATTTAATTTGAATTTCCTAAGAGCAATTGATTTCATTTTATGCATTATGAATTCAATTTTCCTGTTCAATTGAACATCATTTGAATACAGAAAGTATTTATGGAGGAATAGTGTCTTATTACATCGAGGTACGATTGTAGAATTGTTAGAAAATATGATTTATAAGTGTTTTCCAACTAGCGATGTCTTTTCTATTTTTTCGGTAGAATTTTTTCTTGGATCGATCTATTGAATGGAGTCAGAAGCTCTGTAAAGATTGGAAAAACGACAATTCAAATTTCCTGAGAGCTTCAGACTTCACGTCAAGTCTTTCTTTAATTTTTGAGCGCTAGTTCTTTTAAAAGAGTGCTATATGGTTTCGCCGAATGTCTGCAATTTTCGAACTTTGAACGGAAAATGGTCCCAAACGATAAAGTTCTACTCCCTGATGACGAATTCGTTGTCAAATTGAATTCTGTCCGTGGGACCGTCCGTTAGCACGATAACTCTAGAAGGAATTGTCCTAGAGACTTGAAATTTTCAGGGTGAGTTTGGTTCCCAAATGGTTCGGTTAAGTTTGTTAACCAGCCAAATCGTACAGGGTGTTCCATAAAATATAGCCATTCAAAATTTTTGTTCCTCAATATCTCAGACAAAACGAAACCAATCGAAATGAAATGTTGGTTCCATATTCAATATGTTCATAATGAGCTTGGTGAATGAAGACTGTTATACTGAATCCCATGAAAAATTTTGTGGCCATAGAAAATTCAATTGGAATATTGAAAAGAAGCATATCTTTATTTCCATAACATAATAACTGATTCAAGTGAAATTTATTTTGTGAATCAAGACTGATATACTGAATGTTTATGCAAAATTTCAAGAGAATCGTATTATCAGAACCATAGAAATTTTTGTAATTATTTAATGTTTACATATTTCATTTCTATATCAATAAAACAGTATCTATGGTTACCGTCAAAATGCAGTATCTTTCAAACGGCTGCACCAAATTGGATAATTCTTTTTTTGTTGTGTTCATAATTGCTAGGGCAAGGTTTATACAACAAAATATTTCCATTATTGTTGAGAAAAAATAAAAGGCTTTCCTTTTTCTTACGACCAATCAAGCAGTCATAGAATACATATTTATAGGTTATAATGATTTTGACATTTGAACAAACAGTGAAGTTACATCGAGTGAATCGAAAATTTAAAATAACGTATGAACTAACATATTATACAACAAGTTTTTACTTATGCCATATTTAACAAAATTTAAACCTATGATGTATGAATGTATTTTGGATTGCCTGATGCCCGTAAGTTTATGATCACAAATCAGATCAACAGATGGCGCTGTAGTCGTTATCTAGATTATAAATCTATTCTGCAACTAAACGGCTGGATCGAATTGAATGCATTTTTGTGTATGCAGAACAACGTCTTTTGGGTCCGCTAGTTTTAAATAATTTCCAGAATATAATTCTAAGATTCTATTTGGTATCAATCCCAAACCCTGCTCCTGCTCAGGGCTTTTCTCAAATTCATTTGGTTGATGATGTAAAGGGTTGATGGATTATTCTAGAACTTTCGAAATATGCCACTAAATTCAATAGAAAACTGTTATTGTTCTCTGGATACTTTCAGATGTGTAGTATTATTTTAACAGGATCATGTTCGTCGTTTCAGCGTGAAAAATAAAACGAAACGTTCATTTGCTAATGATCATAAAGTGTAGAGCTTTTATGTTCCGTTCAGAATCTGAATAAATAAACGGAATATAAGCAGTCCGTAGGATGTGAGTACGTGAGGAAATTTGAATATGTGAATATTAACCTATAGGAATGGATAATCGTGGACAATATTGGCGATCACAAATAACAGTGCTGGCATGTATACGGACTAATCGAATGAGGGAAACGAAGACCAAAGGACAGGATATCTCTCTTTTTCTTTTCCTGTTCCATTCTGTGATCAACTTGCTATTCTGTGGTAACACCTATTGAGTCAGCCACTTTCTTGAAGACATTTGTGATTGCGGATATCACGGTTACTTCAATGCTAATGTATACATTAAAGCGTTCCAAAAAAGTAACATAACTCGTCAATCATACTTGTTACAAAGAATCATTTAGGAAAATCCTCGCAACCGTTTTTAATTTCAAAAGCAATTTATCCTATGTTCTTTTGAATCTGAAATCTCTGACCACTTACGCCCCACACTTTTTTTAAATGGGAATATACAGGGTGTTTCATCAAAACTGGACAAACATATATTTCGTGTATAGGACATCGAGAGAATCATTTTTGCCTTATACAATATATTCCGTTTTCGAAGCATAAGCGAGATACAGGGTGTCAAAGGTCATTTTTGAGCAAGATTCTTATGAGTGTGGTCAGTTATGTATAACACTTGGTGTAACGGTTTTTGGTCAAATCTGAGTATTTTTGGGTCCTCTATTCAGAAATGTTGACGAACTCCAAAAAAATTTTACAAAATGGCGGAAGACCTGCAATGTTCCAAATTTTTTTTTAGCGGTTGTCAAATTGACTTTTATTTTTTGAATGAACACAATTTTCTTAGGATTTCTCTGAAAAAATTTTTCAAAATCGAACACAATTTTTTTTTACATGTCTACAGCGATGAAAAAATTTCACTCGAAATAAATGAAATTTTGTACAATTGTACTTCTGGAATTATCAATCACGAATATGAAAACAGAATTGTAAAATATCGAACAGTCTCGTTACTACAGTCATTCAAATGTTTCGTTCAGACCTCTGAAATAATGAAAAAAAATTGTTTTGAGTTCTAGAGTCAAAATAATTAAATTATTGGCATGTGCAAACATTCTTGATGAATTTATACAAAAAAAAATCAGTGAAACTTAGTTGGGACTCGAACCGACTTGGATTTCAGTGAATATAATTAGCCAGTAGTCAAACTCTATGAACTACGAACTACCGTTGCCTGGCAACGAATATTTTCTCCTTAGAACAGTGCCATTTCCCTATTTAATACCTACGTCGGTTCGAGTCCCAACTAAGTTTCACTGATTTTTTTTTGTATAAATTCATCAAGAATGTTTGCACATGCCAATAATTTAATTATTTTGACTCTAGAACTCAAAACAATTTTTTTTTCATTATTTCAGAGGTCTGAACGAAACATTTGAATGACTGTAGTAACGAGACCGTTCGATATTTTACAATTTTGTTTTCATATTCATGATTGATAATTCCAGAAGTGCAATTGTACAAAATTTCATCCATTTCGAGTGAAATTTTTTCATCGCTGTAGACAGGTAAAAAAAAATTTGTGTTCGATTTTTGGAAAATTTTTTTCACAAAAATTGTTAGAAAATTATGTTCATTCAGAAAATAAAAGTCAATTTGACAACCGTAAAAAAAAATTTGGAACATTGCAGGTCTTCCGCCATTTTGTAATTTTTTTTTCGGAGTTGGTGAACTTTTCTGAATAGAGGACCCAAAAATACTGAGATTTTACCAAAAACCGTTACTTTAAGTGTTATACATAACTGACCACACTCATAAGAATCTTGCTCAAAAATGACCTCT
This sequence comes from Propylea japonica, assembly GCA_013421045.1. NCBI lineage: Eukaryota > Metazoa > Arthropoda > Insecta > Coleoptera > Coccinellidae > Propylea > Propylea japonica. The sequence continues at coordinate 29,646 of JACDNR010000024.1, read as the reverse complement.
CGCTTATGCTTCGAAAACGGGATATATTGTATGAAGCAAAAATGATTCTCCCGATGTCCTATACACGAAAATATATGTTTGTCCAGTTTATGATGAAACCCCTGTATGTATTGTCCTGTCACGTATCAGATGAAATGAGTAGGTAATCATATTACCTTTCATTTGGTGTATCAGAATCCAGATATTCCTATTAAAAAAAATAAGAAAAGCCCTGAGCAGGAGCTTTTGAGCGCTCGTTCATTGGTGGGGCAATATATCAGTATTGATTCACAAAATAAATTTCACTTGAATCGGTTATTCTGTTATGGAAATATAGATTTTCTTCTTTTCAATATTCCAATTGAATTTCAGAAAAATTTCATTTGAATCGGATATCCTGTTATGGAAATATAAAGATTCTTCTTTTAAATATTCCAATTGAATTTTCTATGGTTCAGTTACCACTATGGCCACAAAATTCTGCATGAACATTCAGTGTATAAATCTTCATTTATAGAATAAATTTCATTTCAATTGGAAATTAGACATTTATTATGAGAATATGAAGTTTCTTCTTTTCAATATTCCAATTAAATTTTCTATGGTTCTGTTCACACTATAGGCACCAAATTTCGCATGAAGCTCATTATGGGACATCTTGCATATGGCCACAACATTTCATTTCGAAAGGATCTGAGATATTGAGGAACAAGTATTTTGAAAGGTCATATTTTATGGAACACCCTGTACGATTTGGCTGGTTAACGAACTTAACCGAGCCATTTTTCGAAAATTACAGACATTTGGGAAAAACGATATAGCACTCGTTTCAGGAGAACGAGCGCTCAAAAATGTGAGGGTTGTAGGGCGTAGGGAGTGAAGATTTCAAATTCGGAAAAGCATAGGAGACCTGCTTTCGAAATTACAAATTCATAGATTAGTGTATATCTTTTATTGATGTTTAGTAAAAGAATAATGGTCTTATTGCAGTACTGCCTAATCATAAATAGTAAATTATTTTCTAATTTTTAATGAAAAACTGCACAACCAATTCTATAGGCTGAATAGGTAATCGAATTACCTTTCATTTGATGTACCACAATCCCTATTCCCAATTGAAAAATAAGGGAAATTGTTCCTGAATATGAAAATCGACGGATGCGAGCAAGTTTCGTTACTTGTTTGGCACGCTGGCGCTGTACAGGGTGGGCATATTTCGATGTTTTAGCACTACAACTTTTAAACCAGAGGACAAAATCTGATACCCACTTCTCGATCTCTTTTTCTGAGAAACTATCAACAGTAGTATTCATTTTTGGCTACCTTCTTTTGTTTTCGAGGAATAAGCGAAAATTGGAAAAGTGGCAATATCGAAAAAAATCATATCTCCGCTAATACTGATGATAGAGCTCTGAAATTAAAACATTATACAGGCACTTTTTTACGTAGAATCCAGTGGCGTACTCGCCTTTTTTGCACCATTTCTAATTACGGAGCTATGACCCAAAGTTATGTTTTTTAAATGGAAATACTAAATTTTTGTGGCATTTTCTGAAAGCTTAATTTTTTCTGATTTCAAAAATATATAACATTGTATGGTTTGTATCAATATGAGTATAGAAAATGATCAAAAACCTATTTTCATCTGAGTCTCAATATTTTCTATGGTTTCAACTGTTGATGAGCACAGAAAAATTTAGCATCGTATAATTACCACAATATCTTTCCAGTATTTTTTCATTTCTATGCTATTTACTCAATTTCTCCAAGATGAACTGCTGTGAAACTTGATCCCTCATTCTAAGTTATAACTAAGATGTCTAAAATAAGACATCTTAGTTATAACCTCGGTTATAACCTACTGACCTTTTATTGTAATCACTATTAGGTATTGAAAAATATTTTTCCTTTATTACGTTTCTGATTGAATTGATAACTTCAATCATATTATATGCGTTATTTCATATGCAATTTTAAATAGACTACTAAGCACTTGTGCGTATTATTCTGGAGTGCAATAAAAATATTCTCTTGCATCCATCTCATTATAACTAAGTATATCGATTGAAACGAAGGATCATGTGGATCTTTTTGTTATTTCCAAATCCATTTCAAGATATAAGTTTTAATGAAATATATCCATGTTCGAATTTTTTGGAGAAATTAGTTGAAAGCATAGAAATAATGAGATTGACGGAAGGAGACTGCTCTTGTTATAGGAAGCTCCATTTTTCTGTGCTCGTCAACCATAGAAAATATTGAGACTCAAATGAAAATAGGTTTTTGACCATTTTCTATACTCATATTGATACAAACCATACAATGTTATATATTTTTGAAATCAGAAAAAATTAAGCTTTAAGAAAATGCCACAAAAATCTAGTATTTCCATTTAAAAAAACATAACTTTGGGTCATAGCTCCGTAATTAGAAATGGTGCAAAAAAGGCGAGTACGCCAATGGATTCTACGTAAAAAAGTGCCTGTATAATGTTTTAATTTCAGAGCTCTATCATCAGTATTAGCGGAGATATGAATTTTTTTCGATATTGCCACTTTTCCAATTTTCGCTAATAATTCGAAAACAAAAGAAGGTAGCCAAAAATGAATACTACTGTTGTTAGTTTCTAAGAAATAGAGATCGAGAAGTGGGTATCAGATTTTGTCTATCTCCTCTGGTTTAAAAGTTGTAGTGCTAAAACATCGAATATGCCCACCCTGTACAGCAACAAATCTGAGGTTTTTACTGTGGAATCGAGTGTGGAATTCAGGCAGTTATCAATATTATCAATTTCAAGAGTAAATTTGGAGCAATTACTTGGAACATGAGATGAATTAAATCGTTGTACTTAATGATATTCTTGACCAATTTGGTGACATTGTGGAATCTTCGGCACTGATACAAATATACAAGTAGCTATAAGCTTTTCATAATGTTCGTTTAGTCTTTAGTCAGTCTTCGTGAAGTTTCTAAAAACTTTTCATCTTCACTTGCCTTGTTTACTGAACTTACAACTAAAAAAAATTTTAGTCGGTTCATTAAAACATCACAGCTGGCATAAACATATAGTCCGTTCACGAAAGGTTGAGCCGTCCGTCGGTTGGCCATGACAATTTGGCATATTCCACTGTGTATATTAAAATTTTAGGTTCAACCTTCGTGAATGGACTATACCTATACTCCGTCCACGAAAGCACATAGTAGGCGTTTCTTTATTTATCTGAAGTTGGCAATATTTGCTGTCATAACGTAAAATAAATTCAATGTTGCCGAATGTACCCGGCCTCGTCCGACGAGCTTGCGAGTTATCAGACAACTCTATGCAATATTGACAACATTGCGTATCAATCTGACAAGAAAATAAACATCATAACCTAAAATTTTAATACAATACACAGTGGAATATGTCAAATTATCATGGCCAACCGACGGCTCAACCTTTCGTGAACGGACTATAGTCCGTTCACGAAAGTTGAGCCGTCGGTCATGGAAATTCAGCATATTCCACTGTGTATATTAAAATTTTAGGTTATGTTAATTATTTTCTTGTCAGATTGATACGCATTGTTGTCAATATTGCATAGAATTCTCTGATAACTCGAAGCTCGTCGGACGAGGCCGGGTACATTCGGTAACGTTGACTTTATTTTACGTTATGACAGCAAATACTGCTAACTTCAGATAAATAAACAAACGTCTACTATGCGCTCAAACTTTCGCGAACGGACTATATTTTATATGACATTAGAACTTTTGTCGAGTTTTTGCATTTGATTCAAGTTGTTTAGTTTCTTTCTCTTTGTTGTTGAGGAAAAGTTATTATACTTCGTTATGTTAAACTGTAAATGAGTTGATGGTTTGTAGAATATATTATTATTATTCTATTTGAAATGCTTTATTATATTCAGTAGAAGTTAAAAAACAAATCGAATATATTCTTAATTTATCGAATATGCCTGCGATGGTTATTAAAATACGATAAACCGATGTTTCGAGGTTTTTGGGAAAAAGTGTAGATACAACAGTTGAAGATATTTCATTACCTTCAACTCTAGAAGTTGATTTCCATATATGTATACGGATTGTTATTTTGACAGAAATCGTGATAAACCGCTTTTAAATCTTAAAACATCGCCCTTTAGCACTTTATTATTATTTTTCCTTTCGTTTTTGTTATATTCTGTTCCTTTCAATGGGTTTCAATCTTTTTCAATTTTTTCCGATTTTAAAATTTATCGATCCTGGTCTTCTTGGTCTTGATTCAATCCCCATCACAGTAATACATATAACCCAAGTTTTATTAGCATCCTAGACACCATTTCGCTCTAATCATAAAAATACCATCAATCGGCAGAATACTTCTTTTTTTATCTCACTCCCCGCATAAACAATGTATAGCGTGAGAACCATTACGAAAACCATCAAATTCCAATTCTCTGTCGGGCTGAGCACACGTTATGACTCATTAAAAGCATTTATACGATCTATTGTAATTAATTCAAACTTAATGGAATTAGTCCTAAAATAGAGCGGTTTTCTCATTTCGAACTTGAGGCTGCATGCATACAATGTTGAGTTCGATAAGCATGCAAGGCTACTTCTTTAACAATGTGTAAGCAGATTTCATACAAGGGCTAATTACATAACGCACCTATGAAATCGGTTCATAGGGTTAAATGTGCAGATTGTCGGGAAATTTTTTTAAATAAGTAAAGCTGTAGTTGTGGTTTCTCATGAAAATACAGGGAACTGTCACTTCCATGACCTCATAGCTGACTCCCAACCGTTTTATTTTTGCTTAGTCAAGCTAATATTGAGAAAGCTAAAAAGAAATAATAATAACAAAATTTTAAGAAAGCCCTGAGCAGGTGCTGAGTAAGCGCTCGTTCATTGGTGAAGAAATGAGGCTCAAAATTTTGCAGAAGACTTTACATTGATACTAAATAATGTCTTTAAAAATCAGTAATTTTGCCATTATTGAATAAAATTCGAATTTCAGGACTAAAGACAGGTTTCGCTCAATCAAATTCTTTGGTATGCTCGCCTTTTTTAAAGTAGGATATGTAACGAATAGTCATTCTTAATTATTTTTATTGATCAAGCATTTTGTAAACCATGCAATAATAATATTACACTTGAATGATATATCTGCTCTTTAAAGAGAGCAGATTTTGCATATATCATTCAAGTGTAACTACTTAATTATTATTGTATATTTTGCAAAATGCTTGATTAATAAAAATAATTAAGAATGACTATCCCTAACATAGCCTACCAATGAATTTGCTCAGCAAAACCTGTCTTTAGTCCTGAAATTCGAATTTTACTCAATAACGGCTAAATTACTGATTTTAAAGACATGAAATGTTTGGCTAACTTAAACTGATTTTTGATGAACAATCGATCGGAATTACAAAATTATATCGTTACCATTTGAAAAAAATGAGATTTCATAGTTTTATTGAGGCTCACTTTGAAGCTCTGTTTCAGGCACCCTGTATAATATTTCCTCATAATTTATACAAGAAGCAGTATCAGTGTACTTTCTTCTGTTCCACTGTTGCAAAAAAAATTCTTTACAATGATGGATTTCAAAAATATAAACACTTATTTGTGACAATCTTTCTGTCAAAAAATTTGATGATCAGGCTATAACTCAAAAACCGCTTGAGGTGGTTGCGTACATCATACATCAAATCATTGCAGAATTAAACGAAGAATTCAAATATGCATAAATATACAGGGTGTTACATTTGAAATAACGAAGTTTACATTCGTTTCCGGTAGAACCGGAAGTAGCTTCCGCTTGAAAATATTCTACAAATTGAGTTCATGAACACTAATACGAAAATACCGAATCTTAAATTCGTATTACAATTCCTTCCTTGAAAACTTCTTATGAAACACGCCCTGTATACATATAGCCTATTCGTTTTGAAGAGTTTCGTGCTCCTGAGTAAATCAAAAGCTCGAAATACGGCTTGCCGTTGGCTGCGCACAAGCACTGGTACAGCTGAGGAGCTCGAAACTCTTCAAAACGAATACTATAATAGTTGCACCACAAAGGTATTTCATTTATTGTTCCTGACAACTGGCTCGTTGGTCTAGGGGTATGATTTCCGCTTAGGGTGCGGGAGGTCCCGGGTTCAAATCCCGGACGAGCCCAGATATTTTTACAAATTGAATGTGACTCATGAACCATACACGAATGACGTAATCTCCAATGTATTTACATTTAATAATTAGAACGAGATAAAATGCTTCACGACTGATTTTATGTTCATCATGCTAGAGATATGAACGTACTGAAGCTTTTAATTTTGTTCGCTGAATAAAGTTTAGATATGAACAAGAACACCTCACAAAACATGACTGGCGTTCAAAAATGCAAATTTTATTCAGCGATTCGATTTTATTACATACTTTGCAACGATGAAAATAGAAAAATAGAACCTGTTTTTCATATTATATTATACTAGCGACCCGCCCTGGCTTCGCACGGACATTAGAAACCTCAAAAATAACAGTACTTCTTCCACTATTTAATGGATGTTATTATACATACAGGGTGTCCCATTACTCGACGTCAACCCGGAACCGGGTGAAAAGGCAAGTAATGCTGGTTGTCAGAAAAATATTAAAAAAATCTAAGTTGCATGATTTCAAAATAATACGCATTTAAAAAAACACGCAAAATTCCACACCCTGTGACAGTCTTTTCGCTCCTGTTGCCACAAATATCAACTTTTTCCAACTTTTTTCTTTGCTGTGTAACCTTGAATAATGCTTGTCTAAACTGTAATCAAAATTTTGATACCAGCTGCTCTAGCTTTCATAAAAATGGGGCTCACTTCTCAGAAAAAAATTCGAAATAAACAATTGCCTAGTTTCAACTGACTGTATTGAAAAAAAAATGTACTACGTATGTTTGGCATGTTTTTTCAAAAGTTGGCGCATTTAGTAAGGATTCCAAAATGGTATAATACTTGTTTAATAGTAGCTGCCGTAGTTCAAATTTATTTTCGATTGCCTTTGAATACACTTTTCGTTAACTGCTTCCCAGTAATAAAGTCCAATGAATTCAAGTCCTGTGAACGGGCCGGCCACGAGATTGGACCAGAACGTCCGATCCATCTTCCGGGAAAAAATGTTATCAGAAAAAAAAATTTCCAGAGAAAATAATTTTCCAGAAAAAATTTTTCCGGAGAAATTCTTCTGAATTTTTTTTTTCTGGTAACATTTTTTCCCGGAAGATGGATCGGACGTTCTGGTCCAATCTCGTGGCCGGCCCGTTCACCGGACTTGAATCCATTGGACTTTATTACTGGAAAGCAGTTGACGAAAAAGTGTATTCAAAGGCAATCGAAAATAAATTTGAACTACGGCAGCTACAATTAAACAAGTATTATACCATTTTGGAATCCTTACTAAATGCGCCAACTTTTGAAAAAACATGCCAAACATACGTAGTACATTTTTTTTCAATACAGTCAGTTGAAACTAGGCAATTGTTTATTTTGAATTTTTTTTCTGAGAAGTAAGCCCTATTTTTAAAAAACACAGAGCAGCTGGTGTCCAAATTTTGATTACAGTTTAGACAAGCATTATTCAAGGTTACACAGCAAAGAAAAAAGTTGGAAAAAGTTGATATTTGTGGCAGCGAAAAGCGAAAAGACTGTCACAGGGTGTGGAATTTTGCGTGTTTTTTTAAATGCGCATTATTTTAAAATCATGCAACTTAGATTTATTTTTATATTTTTCTGACAACCAGCATTACTGCCTTTTCACCCGGTTCCGGGTTGACGTCGAGTAATGGGACACCCTGTATACACCTTCCTTGAATCACTCTATCTATTTAAAAAAACGCATCAAAATCCGTTGCGTAGTTTCAAAGATTTAAGCATACAAAGGGACATAGGGACAGAGAAAGCGACTTTGTTTTATACCTACTATGTAGTGATTTTATTGACGATTTTCATAAAATAACATCAAAATTCAATCACGAAGAGCTTCAAAATAAGGCCAATTAAAGTTCGGAATTTTTTAGACTCTTTCGTTGTTATCATGTTAGCCATGATATTATAGCGGAGGATGAGCAGCTCGCACAAAAGTTGATATCTCATTCATCATCGTATGTGTTTTGAAGTGTCTGAAACATTGAAATTTGTCAACTAATTTCGACGGACTCCTAAAATAATCATTTGAAAGCTATCAGTCATATTATTTGAGATATTTAAAAGTTGAATGGCAGCTCATTGTAATATTATGTTATTGCCTTCACGGAAACTTTCTTGTTTACTAACTCGAGTTGACCCATTGAAAGAAAAGACCTTCAATTGCTGTTCACTTCCACTAATATTCCAGCAATAAACGACGAACATTTTTTTTAACGCCCATTTTACTTAAATGAGTGCTATATCGTTTGCCCAAATGTCTGTAATTTTCTAATTTTGAGCCGAAAATGGTCTTAAATGATAGGGTTCGACTCCCTGATGACGAATTCGTGGTCAAATTTAATTGTGTCCGTGGTGGGGTCGTCCGGCCGTGAGCACGATAACTTTCGAAGTGATTGTCCTAGAGACTTGAGATTTTCAGGGTAAATTCAGTTCCAAATGCCGCGGTTAATTAAGTTCCTTAACCAGCCATCGTATGGGGTGTTCCATAAAATATTGCAATTCATAATTTTTGTTTTTCAATATCTCAGACAAAACGAAACTAATCGAAATAAAAATTTGCAACCATAGTGTTAACAGAACCATGGAAAATCCAATTAGGATATTGAAAGGAGTATCTTTATATTTCCATAATAAGATATCCGATTCGGGTGAAATTAATTTAGTGAATGGATATTGATATACTGAATGATCATGCAAAATTTCAGGAGGATTGTATGATCAAAACTATAGAACATAATTTTTTTAACTGTCCAATTTCTACATAATTCAGTATTTGAATAATTTCCAGAATATTATTCCGATCGTGCTGAGATTTTGCATTTATTCATTTTGTATCTATCTCAAGACCTATGCAAATTTTGAGGTAATAGCCGCATTGCTCCACCAATGAACGAGCGCTCAGAAGCAGCTGGCTCAGGGCTTTCTTAATTTTTTTTGCCAGATGTCCGCTGCAGCTACGATACCTCGGATCAGTTCGAATTTTTCTCTAATTTTTCTAATGAATCTGGGCCCGTATTCTGGACAATTGATCTTTCGATGCGTATACGAACTTCATTGCGCGAATCCCTCTTTTACCTGCAAAATGCACACCGTACAATGAAGTTCGTATTCGCTTCGAAAGATTACTTGTCGAGAATACGGAGGCTGACAGCGGGCATCAATGGTGGCTTGAATATAGACAAACTGCTGGTTTGTCGGTAAACAAATAACCCAAAGAATGAACAAGTTGAGACTTTTTGGTAGAAGAAATCATGTCACCGAATCGATTTCATGACAAGTAGTGCTATCTTGTTGGAACCAAACTACCCAACGTCGATGTTCAGCATCGGTCGATAGCGCTCGCCATCAACCATAACTTTTTCGTCATTTCGAAAGAAATGCCGATGATGACGCCAACGCGTAAACAACACCAAACAATAAACTTTGATGGATGTAATGGTGATACGTTTATAGCTTGGGGATTGTCTCTACTCCATACTGCTTGGTCACGGCCGATTATATTGAACGTAAAATGCACGAAGTGCTCCAAGAACTTAGCCAACAAACTATTTCTTCAAAGTGTATTTCCACAATAGAGGAGTATCATTTCCCATTTTGAGCGCTCGTTCTACTTAAACGAGTGCTATATCGTTTTGCCCAAATGTCTTTAATTTACGAATTATGAGTCGCAAATGGTCTCGAACGGTTAGGTTCGACTCCCTGATGAAGAATCCGTAGTAAAACTCAATTCTGTCCGTGAGGCCGTGCGTTAGAACGAAAACTTTCGAAAGGATTGTCCTAGAGGTTGAGATTTCAGGGTGAGTTCGGGTCCCATATGCCTCAGTTAAGTTTGTTAACCAGCCAAATCGTGTTCCATAAAATATGGCCATTCAAAATTTGTGTTCCTCAACATCTCAGACAAAACGAAACCAATCGAAATGAAATGTTGCAGCCAATGCAAGATGCTCATAATATGCAAAATTTCGTGACCATGGTGTACACAGAACCATAGAAAATTCGATTGGAATATTGAAAAGAAGAAACTTCATATTTCCAAAAAAAGATATCCGATTTGAGTGAAATTTATTTTGTAAATGAAGTTTGATATACTGAATGTTCATGCAAAATTTTGTTGTGGCCATAGTGTTCATTTCCTTTCGTTAGGGTGCGTTGTTGTAGAATATCAGAAAAGTAGCCGAATTTTAATTTTATTCTTCTAGCGTCCTAATATTGCCTCTGATATACGAGTAACCTAAAAACTGTTCATAAAAACGACGATGTTAGCTGTTTTTCACGTACAAGTGATTTCACCATTACTTTGAAACACCTCAATTTGGACTGAAATCGATGGTTCATTTCAAAAATGAACTGAAATGGGCAATATAAATGATCGACAATGATCAATCATGATCATTAAACTCGTAATGAATTTTCTAAATCGTAGTAGTCTTGGAGTTAGGTTGTTGATGTACAGTGGCGGCAAGCGAAATATGAACGACACTACAGAACTTATGTCGTTTTTTTCAGTTGATCAATGAGGCTTCCAGGCAGAATGTTTATATTCTGAACAATTATATTGTAAGTATGTAATTTAAAGTGGAGTCCGAATACTATGGATCGCTATGGATATACATGGACATACAGTGTTTTCCTTTTAAGTTGGCCTATTAGACGTTTTAGGAGAACTAGTGAATTTTTCGTTCTGAAATTTTTGGTGCAGCCCTGAGGGTGAAGGAACTCTTCGCCTAAAATATTTTCAAATCGGCAGTGTTGCCACGTCTATCTCAAACACACTACTTTCTTATTTCAAATGGAACTATAGTCCGTTTAAGAATGATTGACATCTCAGGTGGCTGTGGGAAATCGAAAATATGTTGGTATCGGTCCGTTCGGTGAATTTCGATTTGCCGATTTTAGGTTGGTGTTGAAAATATCACTGACTTTGACTTTTTCCAGTTTGACTTAACCTATTGAAGATATTTCGAATTTATTTGTGAATATTCTTGATTTAATCGGCAAGTGGATTTAAATATCTCTTAAATCTACTTTGGTTAGATTACTGAATTGAAAATGGCCGGAATACAACCAGATACCTCTCACCTTACTGCAAGGGAACGCCAGGCAGTGTATCGGTGTTACTGCGAGTTCTTTAGGGATTCAGCAGATATTTCTGCTAGTATTAAACGCATTGTGCTGGTTTTTCAGGTAAACGATCATGTACAATGTGTTTCTGATTAAGTAATGAGTTTTTAAATTTCAGATTTCTCCTAGAACTGTCCTAGAATTTCGGAGAAAAAAGTAGAAGGCAAGTTGGTAGAGCCAGAGTTAGCACTGGAAGGAAACCTATTCCACATGATTATACCTTCAAAGAGACATTAAATGACATTATTTTTTCTAAAATCAAAAACAACGAGTATATCACTTTGGATATCATTTTTGAACTGGCTAAAAAGCACCTGGATTTCGATCATTTTATGTCAACACTTTATAGAATAATCAAAAAAATTGGTTACCAGTATGAGAAAATTGATCGAAGGAAAATTCTTATTGATAAACATAAAGATATCGTGAATATACGGTTTTGGGTAAATATCTTGAATACTTGAGAGAAAATGTAAAATTTGTTTATCTAGATGAAACATGGATATTTGAAAGTGGCAGTCAAATCCGCCAGTGGACATTAGAAAGTAATCCCAAAGGTTTGTTGATCAAATACCTACGACTGCTTGTAAAAAAGTAATTTGGCAACGGCTACATGAACATAAGTTTCCTATAATTGATTAACTTAGGAATACTTAAATCCTTTGTTGGATTTTATAGAAATTTGAATTGTTAATACAATTTTAATGTAACAGTTATTTTACATGTTATGTTCGCTTTGGAGCACTGCATTTAGAAGATAATTCTAATATGTAAATAAATAGTAAAATGTATAAGGCTATTATAAGTATTCCACTGTACTTTAATAATTATTTTCAATGAATCTATGATTGTATATAACAATTCTGTCTCCAATTAACAATAAAATTTTGGAATAATGTTCTGAATTAATTTTCTCAATTTTGTACAGAAGCTTATTTTAGTTTTTCACTGTGAATTGTCAGTTTTAAGAAATGTTGAATAAGTGTGTTCCTTACCCATATAGTAAGGATTGAAATAAAGATTTATGCTGAAAACTTTAACTTTTGCTTTCTATGAATTCCAAACACTCAAAGGAACTCAATCAACTTTTATCTAAAATAATACTGACAAGACCTAAATAAAGCTAAATTGACAATCGTTTCCATTAAAAGCCAAAATATTCACCATTTCTCTATTCTCGACTGAGTTCAAACAGTGTGTTATCTATGGGATCTAAAGAAATAGTACTTAATTAATATGATGGATATGTTAAATCAACAAACAATACTGAATTATTCATATCAAACTTCACCAAAGCATATACAGGAATGAAATCATTTAATCTGTGCAATAGTATATTCTGAAACATGTATGAATTTCATACAAAAATTGAAACATCTTGTGGTCCACATTTTTTCACTTCATTTAATTTTAACACCTTTGCCAAACAAGCTCTGTTTATTTTTTTAGCTATTCAATAAAATATTCCTCTTACTGAAACAGACAGAATCGGTGATAAGTTTATTAAAGTTATACAATTAACATACCCACTGAATAGATTCTTTTATTAGTGTTTTTGTCTTATTATGTATAACCAATTAACGAATTTGGCCACACATTTCAGAATATCAACAAGTTCTTACTGTTTCGTTTCATCAGTTTGGCTACCTCAGTGAATTTGAGTTGAACACAATCATTTTAGTTATAGTTATGAAAGTTTGTCAGAGAAAAAGAACATTTATCTTAATTATCTTCAATAGAGTCTCAATCTTCATGGGTGAATTATGAATGACATCTCATTAGAGTACTTCAATAGTTTATAGTTTTATTTATTGAGGCAGCGATATAGTAATAGAACCTGAATCCCATTGATTGAACTGGACTGAAATAATAAATGTTTATTTTTCATGATATTCATAAGCTTAGGGGCTATACTTATTCTGGTTTCCTAGCTCTTTAGCTGCAATTTGCAAATGATGGTAAATACGAAAATTTGTCAATACAGTGTAAGAAATTATATACTGCTGGTAGGTTTAGAGATGTACACAATCCTAATGTTATTTAAGAATCAGGAACATTCTCAAGCTCAGAAATTTGCTTTGGAAAACAAAATATTGTATTAAATATGTTTTTAGGTTATGTTTATTTATTTCCCTTCTTTGACTGATGAACCCACAGAAATTTTTAGTGACTTTTTAGTAACTAGAAATAAAGCCCCGACTGGACGTTCATGGCATGCTTCGATGTCAATAATTCTTAAACGGACTATACCTATATTTTCATGTATGTATCGATTCAATACAAAATTCGTAGTATAACCTACTAAAAAAATTTCTCTGCTGTGCACTGTTGACAAGTTATGCAAACATTCTTGAAATTTTCGACATCTGCATGTCGGAAATGCAATACTCGATATTTTCTACGCGAACAGAACCAAACTCAGCAGTCTCATAGTAAAGAATCCATACATCCATGTGGTATATTCAGTATTTTTGATTCAAGGTTCTTCGAGAATTTTGATCCGAAAATTGAAATTGAAATATTTCGAGATTTTCAAATGGCAACCCTATATTAATTTTATAGCATTTAGCATTCGATTCTAAATAAAAAATGAATGGCGGTCTCCTTTTACACTTATTATTTATTTTGGATAGTTTTCGAATGAAATGAAAAATACTGAAAATCTTCAGTATTTATAGTCATGATCTTTGGACATAACGCTGTGTAATTATAAGGTGATTATCGGAATGAATTCTATGGTTGAGGTCATGAACACTGGGCCAGGATTACCGAAAGCCATAACAACTTCGGAATTTATTTCCAGTCATTCTTGCTAAATGTGAATAACGATTGTTAAAAGTCCTACAGGTCCTTTCAATATTTTTGGCATTCCCCTAGAATTTGAAACAACCTGAATCGTGTTCATTCGAACACGGGTAAACATGGGTAAACTTTTTTTATGACATCCATGATCATCGAACACTTTTTATGATTTCAACCATAGAATATATTATGTATTTCAATAATTTACCCCGAAATTAAAGAGCCACTATTCAATATTTTCATATCATTCGAAAACTATCCCGAATAAATAATAATGTAAAAGGAGACTGCCATTCATTTTTTATTCAAAATCCAATGCTGTAAAATAAATATGGGGTTGCCATTTGAAAATCTCGAAATATTTCAATTTCGAGTTCCACATTTTCGGGTCAAAATTTTCAAAGAACCTCACGATGTATCAAAATACTGAATATACCACGTGAATGTATAACATCTCGACTATGAGACTGCTGAATTTGGTTCCGTTCGCATAGAAAATAATCTTGATATTGCATTTCCAAACTGACAATGCAGATGTCAAAATTTCAAGAATTTGCGCATAACTCGTCAATATAGCAGTGAAATTTTTTTCAGTAGGTTATACAGCGAATTTGGTATTGAATCGATACATGAATAAAAATATAGGTAGTTCCATTTGAAATAAATGAATATAGATATGCGTTTGAGATAGACGTGGCAACACTGCCGACTTGAAGAGAAGAGTTCCTTTACCTCAATGCTCCACCTAAAATTTCAGAACGAAATATTCACTAGTTCTCCTAAAACGTCTAATAGGCCAACTTAAAAGGAAAACTCTGTATATGAATGGAGCCCAAAGTTCAATAAGAAAAAAAATCGTTCACATTTCGGTTGCCGCCACTGTACATACCCTCGAAATTAACATTTCACGTTTGATTGATGAAGAGCTAATACACTAAAGAACGATGGAAAAAACGAAATGACTGATAGTCCAAATTCTATTCGAGTTCAACGCGTTCTTATGAGTGAATAACTCATAAAAATCGACTCTCAATAAATTCTTGAAACATTCTCGACCCCAAATCAAATAAATACACTACTCCTGTTCCCTGGACCTATGATTGCTCATAATCCATAGTCAAAACAAACAAATGTCTTCAGTTTACATTGAACATCTAACAGGAAACTCAATTTTCTTGAAACTGTTCCAAAATAGATGATTAACTTTTTACTTATGTTCTAGACAGGTATACCTCACTCACAAATAAAATCTTATAAGTTATTAAGTAGAACAGAGGTGTTACAAGAAAGATATCAGAAAATAACCACCAAAACTGAACTTCCACAATTATTCATCTGTAAAGTCTATTTTCTTTATGGGGAATCGTATTTTCAACTCTCGATATATAAATAACACTGCCAGACAATGATTACTGAATATTTATGGATCAAAATATATGAACTTGGAACATAAAGTGTATATTTTTAACTTCACCCTCAGTTAGTTGAAAATTCCAGTATTATAGTCAATATATCAAAGTATTTATCTCCAATGAAGAAACCAATTATTTCACTTCATGGTTATAAATTTGGCTGACACATCTATTCAAATATTTGTCATAAGCAAACCTATATGTAGTTGATATGTATTATTAAATATCCTTGAATTAGAAGATGGAAAATCGATTATCCTTAGCCATTTAATTCATACCTATATCTGGATAATATTAACTGGTACATACTGGAAAACTCCTCAGAATCAGCTACATTTTTCATAAATAAGTCTTATAGAAAAATATGTAAGGACGGACTTTAGCTTTTTGGAAAAATGCATCAAACTGATCAAATATCAATTGTTCAGGCGACAAAAAGGTTAAAATTGTAACTGATAACTTCAGATTTCCCAAATATATGTTATACTATCATAAATCAATATTAGCAGTTGATATTCGAATGCAATCCATACATATCAAGATAAAGATTGACCCGATATGATCGTCATTATAAGAAGTTATTTGAAGATAAAACATGTATGAGACACAAAAGGGACCTTCATGACATGATACTATGCGTCAACTATTGTCTTAGGAATCAAATCTTCATGATTTCGAATGATATTGCTTTAATTATGACTAATCTATCGTTCAGCCGCTTCCAAGGCGATTATTCCTAGGTATTCTTCGAAATAAACCTTGGATTAGCAAATGACCTATAAGGATGAGCAAGCCCGTGGATAATAATTAGTAAACCTATTAATAGTCCAATGAGGAACGCTTACACGAAAAATTTTCCAATCTCACTTACCTGCAGAATAAACAAAGTCGACGAGAAAAATAGAACTGAAAATACAACACAACACCGAAGATTTCATTTTTATGGGATCTCTTTTAATCAAACACCTCGATTTCGTTCACCGCTATTAGGAACGCCTATACATCCGGCACCACTTGGAAGAAAACCGTCAAAGGGAAAATCGTATCATGTGTCCAGGAAAATGAAAGGGGGAAAAATAAAAATGGCGATACCCTCACTTCGCCCAACGATCAGCAATAAATGGCACAACTATTTTTATGTAACCAGTCGCTCCTTGACGTCATTAATCGTCATTGAAAAGCATGCGCTCATAGGAAATTTCTGTGAAACAATTGTCGATGTCAAAGTGCGAAGCTGTCAGATTGACTCGTCCCAGTGAAACATAGAATTATCGGACGGACAAAAATTATTTTAGCTTTGCGCAAGTATGTGGTTTACGCGAAAAAGCATGTTTTCACAATAGAAAGGTAAAATATCCAATCAAAAAGTACTCATGTGAAAATAAGCAGTTCATTGTCAGAATAATTTGTCAAATTACTGTTGCATCTGATATAAATCGAAGTTTCCTTAATAGATATCACAGAACAGGTTACAAAAGTTCAGCTATTGTACACTAGATGGACTCCAATAGGCCATCTAATGTTTAATAGCTGAGCTTCCGAATCCTAAAGCAGTTACTGTCATAGATAAATGATCCCTGTTATTTTTCTACGGTTAATATATACAGGTGGCCGGACGATTGACGTCCAAAAGAAAAAAACAGGTTCCTCGTCTCATGGGGTATTCGAATCATCCCCATGTATGTTATGCGATTTTTCACGGTTTCCGAGTTATGAATTTTCTTATGAACTTTCGAGAATTTTCAACTTGACCATATTAAAAAAGAGATTTAAAAAAAATTCAAGAGTTTTCTGATATACCTATTTTTTTTGTAAATAAATCGCGTACTTTTATCAATAAAATAACCAGCATCGTAAATTTGATAAAAATTATAGAAATGTTGGTCTCAAGTGAAAAAGTTACGTATTTTGGACATGATCTAAATTTTCAAATTTAAATCAAAAATGTAAACAGGCTTCTTCATGGTTTCTCAGTAGGCTTAAAAACTGCGCTCAACACTCAGCTTTCAGAATCTTAATAAAAAATGGTACTCAACAGTCTACTTTTGCTAGAATTAGCCTTCAAAGTCAGCGAGGTGGAAAAAATCAAAGAACTAGACGTTTACTCAAAAATTATTTTTTGCCATTTTAAGATTTTCTGATCAAGTTATGATAGAAATGCTGAAATTTGCTTTAGGAGAAAAGTTTTGGATAAGAAAAAGGTATGGCAATAAATCACACATCATGTAGATAAAAAAAAATATTATAAAAATTACAATAAAAAAAAAATAAATGAATAAATAAATTTTGCCAAGATGTAGAATGTGTATTGAGGCTGGAGGTGGCCTTCTTGAAAACCTACTGTAAATTTTATAAATAAATTTCTTTTTATCTACATGATGTGTGATTTATTGCCATACCTTTTTCTTATCTAAAACGTTTCTTCAAATGCTATTTTTCATTAATTTTCAGCATTTTATATCATAACTTGATCAGGAAAATCTTAAAATGGCAAAAAATAATTCTTGAGTTAATGTCTAGTTCTTTGATTTTTTCCACCTCGCTGACTTTGAAGGCTAATTCTAACAGAAGTAGACTGTTGAGTACCATTTTTCATTGATGATTCTGAAAGCTGAGTGTCGAGCGCAGTTTTTAAGCCTACTGATAAACCATGATGATACATTTTAAATTTGAAAATTTAGATCATGATCCAAAATACGTAACTTTTTAACTCGAGACCAACATTTCTATAATTTTTATCAAATTTACGATGCTGAGTATTTTAGGTATAAAAGTACATTTCATGGCGATTTATTTACAGAAAAAATATATCAGAAAACTCTTGTAATTTTTTTTTAATATCTTTTTTAATATGGTCAAGTTGAAAATTCTCAAAAGTTTATAAAAAATTCATAACTCGGAAACCGTGAAAAATCGCATTACATACATGCGGGGGTGATTCGAATACCCCATGAGACAAGCTAGGCACCTGTTTTTTTCTTTTGGACGTCAATCGTCCGGCCACCCTGTATATTCTAGGAAATCAGTAATGTTTTTAAATATCATTTTTTTGACCGAATATGCTTACCATTGTTTGCGTGAACTTATCCACACTTTTCCAGCCACGGTTTTTGACGTGTATACTGTCGATGTTGGGATAGAGGACAATCGTGCGTTATTTAGTCACAGTGTTGCCAGATGTATCTCATGTATGATAATGAGATTAACTTACACATGGAAAAACACGAACGAGTGATTTGTTTTTTATTATCTAACTACCAATATCTAGAACTTTCTTAGAGTCCGTCGAAGTATAAGGGAAAAATTAAAAACTGACCAGCCACGGTTTTAGCGATTACTGTGTGGGGGGTTATCCGGGGGCGGTGCATTCTCAACAAAAATTTTTTTGAATAGTATTTCGAACACAGATATCAAATCTAGTGGAACATTTTTTTGGGCGTCCGTCGAAGTACGAGAGAAAAAAATTAAAAACTGACCAGCCACGGTTTTAGCGATTACTGTGTGGGGGGTTATCCGGGGGCGGTGCATTCTCAACAAAAATTTTTTTGGATAGTATTTCGAACACAGATATCAAATCTAATGACACCTTTCTTTGGGCGTCCGTCGAAGTACGAAAAAAATTAAAAACTGACCAGCCACGGTTTTAGCGATTACTGTGTGGGGGGGTTATCCGGGGGCGGTGCATTCTCACAAAAATTTTTTGAATAGTATTTTGAACACATTTATCAAATCTAGTGAGAAATTTTTTGGGCGTCCGTCGAAGTACGAGAAAAAAATTAAAAACTGACCAGCCACGGTTTTAGCGATAACTCTGCGGGGGGTTATCCGGGGGCGGTGCATTCTCAAAAAAAATTTTTTTGCATAGTATTTTTAACACAGATATCAAATCTAATGACACATTTTTGTGGGCGTCCGTCGAAGTACGAAAAAAAAATTAAAACCTGACCAGCCACGGTTTTAGCGATAACTGTGTGGGGGGTTATCCGGGGGCGGTGCATTCTCAACAAAAATTTTTTTGAAAAGTATTTCGAACACAGATATCAAATCTAGTGAGACATTTTTTTGGGCGTCCGTCGAAGTACGAGAAAAAAATTAAAAACTGACCAGCCACGGTTTTAGCGATAACTCTGCGGGGGGTTATACGGGGGCGGTGCATTCTTAACAAAAATTTTTTTGCATAGTATTTTCAACACAGATATCAAATCTAATGACACATTTTTTTGGGCGTACGTCGAAGTACGAGAAAAAAATCAAAAACTGACCAGACACGGTTTTAGCGATTACTGTGTGGGGGTTTATCCCGGGGCGGTGCATTCTGAACAAAAATTTTTTTGCATAGTATTTTCAACACAGATATCAAATCTTATGACACATTTTTTTGGGCGTCCGTCGAAGTACGAGAAAAAAATTAAGAACTGACCAGCCACGGTTTTAGCGATAACTCTGCAGGGGGCTATCCGGGGGCGGTGCATTCTCAACAAAAATTTTTTGCATAGTATTTTTAACACAGATATCAAATCTAATGACACATTTTTTTGGGCGTCCGTCGAAGTACGAGAAAAAAATTAAAAACTGACCAGAAACGGTTTTCGCGATTACTGTATGGAGGGTTATCCGGGGGCGGTGCATTCTCAACAAAAATTTTTTCGCATAGTATTTCGAACACAGATATCAAATCTAATGACACATTTTTTTTGGCGTCCGTCGAAGTACGAGAAAAAAATCAAAAACTAACCAGCCACGGTTTTAGCGATAACTCTGCGGGGGTTTATCCGGGGGCGGTGCATTCTCAAAAAAAATTTTTTTGCATAGTATTTGTAACACAGATATCAAATCTAATGACACATTTCTTTGGGCGTCCGTCGAAGTACGAGAAAAAAATCAAAAACTGACAAGCCACGGTTTTAGCGATTACTGTGTGGGGGGTTATCCGGGGGCGGTGCATTCTCAACAAAAAATGTTTTGAATAGTATTTCGAACACATATATCAAATCTAGTGAGACATTCTTTTGGGCGTCCGTCGAAGTACGAGAAAAAATTAAAAACTGACCAGCCACGGTTTTAGCGATAACTCTGCGGGGGGTTATCCGGGGGCGGTGCATTCTCAACAAAAATTTTTTTGCATAGTATTTTCAACACAGATATCAAATCTAATGACACATTTTTTTGGGCGTCCGTCGAAGTACGAGAAAAAAATTAAAAACTGACCAGCCACGGTTTTAGCGATTTCTGTGCGGGGGTTTATCCGGGGGCGGTGCATTCTCAAAAAAAATTTTTTTGCATAGTATTTGTAACACAGATATCAAATCACCCTTTACAATCGCCATCTTCAATATTTCTAAAATTGAATGAATTTTTTTCGGGCTAGAAAAAATTTGGACTTTTTCTATTTATGTGAACATTATGATTTTTTTTCGTTTTCGTAACCAAATGCAATAAATCACAATTAGTGAGAAAAATATTCATATATGAATATTTTTCTCACTAATTGATTGTAACCAACAAATTTAGTTTTGCTTAGCATCTTCCCCAGATTTAATTTGTAATAGATATCGCCACATACGCACATCCAATGCCCTTAGCAGGGCGAGTAACCAACTATCATAAAGAAAATATAGATATAGAAAATATAGATCTATGTCTGTTCTGTGCCAACTATCTTCTCCTTAAACAATGCTAAAACCATTGTTCAAACGGAATGATAAAACAATATCTAAATTTCGTCTTATCATTGGTATGAAGACATACTTGAAATTCGCAAATATGCAGATCATCTCAACCTATTTTTCAATATTATAAAAATCTTTCCTTTCATTTTATGCACATATTTTAATCACCATGTCCATATTTAATATGCGGGACCATCATCGTACTCTAAATGAACCGAAAGAACTGTGTTCACCATAATAAAACAATCTACAAGGCAAAACGCGTACGCAATAAACAATTCAAGCGATAAAATGGCAAAAGATGTTGAAATACCCCAAAGAGGGGAAAATCCTCCTCCCTTTCTTCATTGATATATCCAAAACAGAATGAGAATTAGTTTGGATTCATCATCGAATTTATTTTGAAAGACCGAAGTGGAAAGTGGAAGTAACAACTCTGCTCAACAGTGGTTGATAGTTCTCCATCGTCATGTTCAATATTCACGTGGTTTTGATTTTTCAATTTTTGGTAAGCGAAACTTTGATATATTTACCTTACCTTGGGTCTTATACGAAAATGAAATAGTATTAATGGGTATGAGCACAGTATAGACCCTATAGTTGGTGTCTATACAGGGTGCCTACTTTTAAAGTGGACAGACTTCAAGGGGAGATTATACGAGTGATTTGCAACAAAAAAGTTCTTCAATTTATCATTTCTTGATTTCACGAAATATTTCGAGTTTTTTCCATAAAATGATCATCATTCAGTTTTCCTGGTAGTCTCATCAAATTCGACCACATATTCGGAAAGGCAATAAATTTCCCACAAGATAACATAGTATGTGTGCAGAAAAAACTCTTATTGCGGGCGTATTAAGGAGGTGAATATCACGATTCTGAAGTTAAGAAAATCAGTCCTGTTTTTCCAATGTTTTTTCGATGAAATAAATTATGCACAGGTTTTCTTTCCTGTAGAAAATACCTCATATAGTGTACTTTCGAATGAAATATCAGCTTTTGTATTAGCTGTTCATCCTCCGCCACAATATTATGGCTAACATGAAAACAACGTAAAAGTCCCAAAATTCCGAACCTAAATTTGCTTTATGTTGAAGCTCTTCGTGATCGAATTTTAATGTTATTTCATGAAAATCATCAATTCATCTTGAATAAAAATAATAACGAAAAAATGATCCTATCTTCAATACATTTGACACATCGTTTACGTACTGAATCTACAACTCTACAAAGTTAATAGCATTTTTTCACAACACAATTTTATTCTGCCGATGAGATCCCGAGTCTGAAATTGATTTAAATATACTTTATTCTTCAAAATTTTCTAGACATAAAAATCCAAAGGCGTCAGGTCGGGGCTCCTCGGTGGCCATCTGACCGTATCTTCCAATCCGTTGCATAGCAATATATTCATTAAATAGATCTCGACATTACGACTATAATGTGCTGGGCAACCATTCATTCGAAACCAGACATTTTATTTTATCGGTTAGACAGGTGTATTTCATCCAATATGTCTATCAAGTTGCTTTGAATTAATCTAATGAATTCTTCAGCATTCAAGTGATCGGTGAGAATAATTAGTCCGAAAAGTTCATCCCTCATGACTGCCAACCTAACGTTGAGACTCAACTAATGTTAGAAAAGTGAAACAATAGTTGCACGACAGTTGATACACGCTAACGAACAGATCTCGGATTCTTCATCAGTGAACCAAACTGACTCAAAATTCGAAAATTTCAGACATTTGGACAGAACTGCAAATTCTTTTCACGTAGATTCAAATATAGAGTTTCGGAAAATTTATCTACAAATTAAAATCAATACCTTCTCATTTTTCGGCCTAACATGACACCTATATTATTTATGATATGAAATACCATCTAAACTTCATCAACGTGATTAAATATGATCCTGTTTTTCATGATGAATTCTTAAGTAATCATTAATCATGAATAATATCACATTACTCTCATAATCGTCATAACGAGTTCTTTCGGGATATCTTGTATATTATATCGTTTTAAGTAGGACGATTAAAAATGAATAAATCACAAAAACAACATTTTTTCCGTCACTGTTCAATAACAACGTGAAAACTTGCACTAAATATTGTGCAGCCTGAGCACCCCTTAGATGAAAAAAAATTAAGAAAAGCCCTGGAACTTTTGAGCGCTCGTTCATTGGTGGAGCAATACAACTATCACCTCATAATTTTGTTTAGGACTCGATGTTGATACTGAATTTATGAACGCAAATTCTCAGCACGGTCGGAATTATTTTCTGGATATAAAAAAAGATGAAATAGCTATGAATGTGAAAAGTCATCAAAAATAACAAATTTCTATGGTTCTGATTTCACAATCCTTTTGACAATTTGCATCATTTACTTCACCAATTTTATATAACATCCTCCAACTCGATTTCATTTCAATCGAAAGGTATTTCATTGCAATGTTACAATTTTTTTTATATAACGATAGACTTTTCCATAGTTGTATTAACGCAACTTCCACAAGTTTCTGCGTACTTTTTGAATTGAAAATTTTACTGCAAAGTTTTGCTCAATCGAATCGACAAGTTATTCGAAAAAGTCATAAGTTAGAAAAAAAATAATTCTATGTTTCTGATGATTTTGTATGAACATTCAGTATATCAATCTTACTTCACAAAATGAATTTCAAACGAATCGGATATCCAATTATGGAAATATAAAGATTCTTCTTTTGAATATTCCAATTGAATTTTCAATGGTTTTATTAACACTATCGCCACAAAATTTTGTATGAGGCTCATAATGAGCATCTTGTATGTGGCCGCAGAATTTCATTTCTATTGGTTTCTTTTTGTCTGACATATTGCGGAACAAAAATTTTGAATGGCCATATTTTATGGAACACCCTGTACGATTTGGCTCAAGTCTCCAGCTAGGACGACAATCCCTTCGAAAGTTATCGTGCAAACGTACGGCCAGACGGCCCCACGGACAGAATTGAATCTGACCACGGATTGGTCATCAGAGAGTCGAACCATATCGTTTGAGACTATTTTTGAATCAAACTACTAAAATTACAGACATTTGGGCAAAAAGATATAGAACTCGTTCAAGTAGAACGAGCGCTCAAAAAACCGATTGAAAGTTTTAATGACAAATTAATTTTCAGGTTATTCTGATCCAAAGTCATTCGGTATCAAAACTATCAAATATACCGGGTGGCCCGCCACTGACGCGATGGTATCATCATATATAGTCCGTTCACGAAAGGTTGAGAACATAGTAGGCGTTTCTTTATTTATCTGAAGTTGGCAGTAGTATTTACTGTCATAAAGTAAAATTAAGTCAACGTTGCCGAATGTACTCGGCCTCGTTCGACGAGCTTGCGAGTTTTCAGAGAACTCTATGCAATATTGACAACATTGCGTATCAATCTGACATGAAAATAAAGAACATAACCTAGAATTTTAATATACACAGTGGAATATGCCAAATTTCCATGGCCAAACCGACGGCTTAACCTTTCGTGAACGGAGTAATGTAACATGATAAATGATGTTATTTTGAAAACTTTTTTTGTGGTGAATGTAGGATAA
This sequence comes from Propylea japonica, assembly GCA_013421045.1. NCBI lineage: Eukaryota > Metazoa > Arthropoda > Insecta > Coleoptera > Coccinellidae > Propylea > Propylea japonica. Next base: position 4,896 of record JACDNR010000024.1, on the reverse strand, counting down.
CCAAAAGCACATATATGTCCAAAAAACTGCTTCCTTTAAGACATACAGGGTGTTAAAGTTTATTTTTTTATTTGGTTTTTTCAATAACTTTGGACAAAGAAGTAAGAATTGAACAAAATGTGGTATGCAGGGGTTTTGTATGATGCAGAATAGAAATATCTTACTAGTTTTTAGATAACTAATATAGGGCGCGAAATACAGGATTATTCCACTTTTAAATCAACCCTACCTTTTCTGCCTCACACTGTATGTCGTTCTAGATTAGAAAAAGCGATTCCTCTTCCTTTTTTCCTCCAAAAAGGTATACGTTGTTGAAGTCACTAATACCAACGGTTTCCGGTAAAAGCGCATCGAAAAGTTATGATGCACACAAATGGTCCAGAAGCGCCAAAGTAACCTACTTACAATAACAAGGACGAAACACTTCAATAATTAAATTTTAATAACAAATAACAACACAAAAGACTGATTAATTAACAAAAACATTAAGTATTTAGAAGATATGTTCGAAGTTATTTAAAAAAAACAAATGAAAAAATAAACTTTGACACCCTTTTTTCCTAAAGAAAGCAGTTTCGGACCTGTTCATAGGACCTTTTTTTTTCATATTTTATCTCCCTCTATCGCGTGGCACTATGCATGGTACTTTTTCCCTTGCATTGAAGTATTATCAAGATTCAGTTAGTTCATTAATATGCTCAAGTCGTCAATTGGTCCCATAAATTAATTCTGCATGCATAATAAAACGAGAATCTTCCATATTACGAAAATCGATAAAGTTGATTGTCCTCCATGGTACATCCACAACAGGGTGATATGACACATATTAAATTCTGAGTGCAGAAGGACTTCATTGGAATGTTTCATCATCGCTGAAATTGATTTATGATTTGTTATTTTCTTGGTAAAACAGGTCGGTCAATTTTTATGCACGTTTCGCACGTTTGACCGAGGTCATTAAACAATTCTTTTGAATTGCTGTAATTAGAAGAATCTAAATCTAACATGGTCTCAAACAAAAAACTTATACAGCAGCTATAAGCAAAATATTTTGCTTTTTCCAAGTTTTAATAATAATTATAATAATCCTGCGTGGAACTACTGGCTGACTTCTGGAAGATTGTTTCTTGAAACAGAAGGTTTTCTCCTAGCCATTCAAGATCAAGTAGTGAACTAAAAACTATCAGAAATTTATAATGAAAGATAGGGGCCTCACCAACTATACAGGGTCTTTCACGAGGAACCTCACCCATATTTATACGAGAAACTACTGAACGTATTTTCATGAAATTCAGCACTTATAAGTATTTCACGATGCTGATGAAATCTAAAATATTTTCAATGCATGAGCACCTCCTGTTTTCCGGAAATGACGTCAACTTCCGTTTTTCAAATTAGAACACCATTTTTTTATTGCAGAAATCGATTCCTTAGAAAATTTCAAGTTATTTTGATGTAACATTTTTCAGTTTTGGTTGGAAAATTCTCTCTGAGCGGGAAAAATACGAAAAAAAAATCTAAAATAGAGCTCCGTTGAAACAAGAATAACTTCGAGGTTTTTGGATGGAAAATTTTCATTTTGGGATTTTTCAAGATGTAAGATTGATTTATCCACTTTAAAAATCGAAATCGCGATTCATGATATAGGGTGTGAAAAAATCGCTTTCAAAGTTAGGGATGACAAAATCGTGAAAAATCAATTTTTTCAAATTAGAACCCCATTTTTTTATGGCAGATATTGAATCTACGTTAAAAAATAATGTGAGTGTATGAATCACACCCTTGCCCTAAGTGGATATTTTCTGAGTTATTCACAAAAAACTGTTTTTCGTCTTGAAGTTTCAGCTATTACTTTTCCCTTCACGCCAAAAACGATGAAATTTTCAGGAACTGTTACTTAAACCATGTTTTAGATTTTACTACCCTAATATGCAAGAGAAAAAAGTTACAGGTTGTTCCTAAATAGATGGCGAATTTTGATTCGAATTTGTATCGGAAACCTCTTTATTTCAACTAATCGGCCATCGGTTTCTCTCCAGTGATAAATAAATAATTCCTTATGAACCATATGCAAAAACTTACCATGTTTTACATTCTTTTTTTTTAATGATGTATATCATTAATTTGGCAGATGTAATTAATGATATCTATCATTAAAAAAGAGAATGTAAAACATGGTAAGTTTTTGCATATGGTTCATAAGGAATTATTTATTTATCACTGGAGAGAAAACGATGGCCGATTATTTGAAATAAAGAGGTTTCCGATACAAATTCGAATCAAAATTCGCCATCTATTTAGGAACAACCTGTAACTTTTTCTCTTGCATATTAGGGTAGTAAAATCTAAAACATGGTTTAAGTAACAGTTCCTGAAAATTTCATCGTTTGGCGTGAAGGGAAAAGGAATAGCTGAAAATTCAAGACGAAAAACAGTTTTTTGTGAATAACTCAGAAAATATCCACTTTAGGGCAAGGGTGTGATGCATACACTCACATTATTTTTTAACGTAGATTCAATATCTGCCATAAAAAATGGGGTTCTAATTTGAAAAAATTGATTTTTCCCGATTTTGTCATCCCTAACTTTGAAAGCGATTTTTTCACACCCTGTATCATGAATCGCGATTTCGATTTTTAAAGTGGATACATCAATCTTACATCTTGAAAAATCCCAAAAATGAAAAATTTCCATACAAAAACCTCAAAGTTATTCTTGTTTCAGCGGAGCTCTATTTTCGATTTTTTTTTTCGTATTTTCCCGCTCAGAGAGAATTTTCCAACCAAACTAAAAAATGTTACATCAAAATAACCTGAAATTTTCTAAGGAATCGATTTCTGCAATAAAAAAATGGTGTTCTAATTTGAAAAACGGAAGTTGACGTCATTTCCGGAAAAACCGGAGGTGCTCATGCCTTGAAAATATTTTAGATTTCATCAGCATCGTGAAATACTTATAAGTGCTAAATTACATGAAAATACGTTCAGTAGTTTCCCGTATAAATATGGGTGAGGTTCCTCGTGAAAGACCCTGTATTATATGCCGCCATTGAGTTTAAAAATTTTTAAACTCAATGATGCCGCTACGGATGCCAAACATCAGAAACAATCCAACATAATACAGGAGGCTGCCAAATGTTTTGCTGGAAATGAATAGTCGACATGATGCAGTTGTAAAATACATCATCAGGAACTCGCCATCCAACTGAAGATGCTGCAATCCGAAACAATTCCATATTATAAGAATCGACCCGAAGTAATACTGGAGAACCACCATTACAGGCTATACTGGGATAGCACAGAGTACTTACAAATTTAACAGTTGCTAAATACAGTCAGACATAATTCTAGTGAAGAAAAAAGGAAGAGAGCAATACTCATAGACGTAACCATCCCGAATAACAACAATCTACGTCAAAAATACGCTGAAAAATATCGAAATATCGAAAGCTGGAACTTCAGATCAAAAAGCAATGGGGAATGTCTAGTACCAGAACCATTTCCATCCTCATATCAACCACAGGAATTATTACTTAGAGCCTCAAGTCCAACCTCAAGGAGCTAGACTTGGATTCTCTTGAAATTGCACGAACATTCAGTATATCAGTCTCCATTCACAACAAAAAATTTCACTTGAATCGGATATCCTGTTATGAAAATATAAAGATTCATCTTTTCAATATTCCAATTGAATTTTCTATGGTTCTGTTTACACTATGGCCAGAAAATTTGCACGGGGACGGGCTCATTATGAGCATCTTGCATATGACCGCAACATTTCATTTTGATGGGTTTCGTTTTGTCTGAGATATTCAAATATTTTGAATGGCCATATTTTATGGTACACCCTGTATGATTTGGCTGGTAAACGAACTTAACCGCTGCATTTGGGAACCGAACTCACCCTGAGAATTTCAAGTCTTTAGGACGATCCCTTCGAAAGTTATTGTGGACGGTCCCGCGGACAGAATTGAATTTGATCACGAAATTCGTCATCAGGGGGTAGAGACCTTAGACTAAGTAGTCTAAGGTAGAGACCAATTTCGGCTCAAAATTCCAAAATTACAGACATTTGGGCGAAACGATAAAACACTCGTATCTCAAAAATCAAAATATACAGGGTGTTTGCCTATATTTTTTTTATTATTCGGACCTGGATTTATCCAGTGATCGTTCGACTCAAACGAGTGTGCTATATCGTTTTGCCCAAATGTCAGTAATTTTCGTATTTTGAGCCGGAAATCGTTTCAAACGATAGGGCTCGACTCCTGATGAGGAATCCGTGATCAAATTTAATTCTGTCCGTTTCGAAGGGATTGTCCTAGAGACTTGATATTTTCAGGGTGAGTTTGGTTCAAAATGCCGCGGTTAAGTTCGTTAACCAACCAAAACGTACTGGGGTGTTCCATGAAATATGGCCATTCAAATTTTTGTTCCTCAATATCTCAGATAAAACGAAACCATTCAAAACGAAATTTTGCGGTCTTATGCGAGATGCTCATAATAAGCCCCATGGACAATTTGTGGGGCAAAGTGTTTACAGAACCATAGAAAATTCAATTGGAATATTAAAAAGGAGAATTTTTATATTTCCATAACAAGAAATCCAATTCGAGTGAAATTTATTTTGTGAATGAAGATTGATATACTGAATATTCATGCAAAATTTCGAGAAATCCGCATCATCCGAACCATAGAATTTAGTTTTTCTTTATTATTGATTTTGTACTTATTTTATTTCTTGAATAATTTCCAGAATATAATTCCAATCGTGCTGAGATTTTGCATTCATATACTTAACATGAATCTCAAGTCATATTCAAACTTTTGATGTACCTAATATCATCAAATATTTCTCAGCACCAATCAACGAGCGCTCAAAATCACCTGCTCAGAG
>JACDNR010000023.1:0-61010 GCA_013421045.1 Propylea japonica | reverse complement strand
CTTTTTTCAAAAGATGAATTCAGTCTTTACGTGTGTCTTCGACATGAGTTATTATTCCAGTGAGAGTGTTTGTTTTTTTCCCAAGCATCGACTTCTGCTCAGAGCAGAATGAAGATGCTTCACCAGGTGGTGAGTGGAGCATTTACTTTTGGCAAAGGCAACAAAAAAAATTACCTCCTGGAATTTGAGTCTCCTTGATTTCTATTCCAGAGCACTCAATGAAAAATACATTCCAAGAGAAATTCACGGAAATGAAAGAGGCGGTTAGTAAAACTAGAGATTCCGAACTCTTTTCAAACTCAACAAGGCTAGGTTGCAACTCCTCTCAAGGTTTTTCGTAGATCACTGCTGTCTCAGAAACCACCTAAGGATACCGGGTATGGACGAAAAAGATGAATACAGATCCGTGGACAAATAGCAGACGGAAAACTCTGAACATCTCGTAACGGAATGTCTGGCCATTCGGTTTCCAATGGAGGAAGCTGTGGTAAGGACATTATCTCGCACGAAATCACTCCTGGCCAAAAACCCTTCTATGGTATAGGTAAAGTACATATAAGAAGGAGTTTCTGGAGAAGGAGAAAGCCGAGAAGGAAAAACTCTGGCGGAATCTCCCAGGGATGGATCATTCCACTAGGTTCCTTCGGAACTTTGAAAACAGCGGGATCAAAAGATATCTAGATCTTGGTAAGAAGCAATTACAACCTATTCACTGGCTCGCTTACAGGGACACTGTCGCTCAGGAAGCACTGTTGAGGATGGGATTATCGGACACTGACGAGGGTAGGTTTTGTGGGGAGGAGGAAGAAACCCCCATTCACCTAGTCACGGAATGCTTTGCCATTGCGAGACTAAGGAGAGAATGCCTGGGCGAGAAACTTGTAAGAGTGAGGAACTAGCTCGTTGAAGCCTTCACAGATATTGGATTTCATCAGATCTCTGGAACTGGAAGGCGAGCTGTGAAGGGTGTGTTTCAGAACAGCTCTGTAAGGGGGACACAATAGACCTCGAGGTCGCAGTGAACTGTAACCCGTTTTCAAACTAAACTATAACTGAGGACATTATCTAGGATGAAGATATCTCATACTGAACCCAACCCAGGGGCCTATTGCACAAAATACTTTGCAATTTTTCACTTTGCATTCTGACAAAATTTCAAAAGTGAAAAATAATTATGTTGCACAAGATTTCTCCCAACATTTACTTTCTGCGAAGTGTTTTTCACTTGGCACTTGACTTTCCACATTGTACTTTTCAATCATGAATGCGTTTCGTGGAACGTAATTCATTTGAAAAGTGAAAGTGCAAAGTGAAAAGTTGCAAAGTATTTGGTGCAATAGGCCCCAGTTCTAGGTTCTTTAAAACTCTGGAAAATTAAACGACACAATATACCATAGGTCGGAATGAACAGACACCCAAAATTCAATACCAATAAAACCCTATTCTCAAAATTGAGAGCAAATGCAAGAGAAAAAGATATCATTGTTAAAGTGGTTTCTACTTACCTTATATTTTTGACTAAACGCCAATCCTATAGTCAAAAACAACCCAATAAAACAGCAAATAAGTGTTGCTACACTCAATCTCACGTTCAACTGCACGGCAAGGAATAAAAACAACAAATAAGTCAACAAATAACCGCCAATGAACCCGAGACTACTCTTGAGGATGTAATTTTCCAAACTTCCATTTTTCTCAACCTATAAAGAAACTGTCGAGGCTGTATTTCGCAGGAAATATAGATTAATGAAGAAATTCTTATCCTTTTCGGAGGTTTATCCATACGTGGGCGAGTTTCAATCTCCAACCATATTTGGTTTTCTTTTCTCGAAATTGCGGAGGAAGCTGCTTCTTTTTCGGCTTTGAGTTTTTCGGTTATACGTTTGAGTTTGATGCGTATAAGACTAAACGAAAGAACGCCATCAGGTCAATGTGAATTGACGCTGAAGACTGACTTAAGGATCTGTCAACTAGGGTTACCATGGGTTTTGTGACCATTGCATTTTGGGGGCTCGTTCTATAATCCAGTCGAATTGTGCTTTATTAGAAAAGTTTGGGGTGGTTTTGGTTTTTTCGTTTTTCATGTTTTTTGTGGTGCTGAATCGAATCTGAGATTTGCGAACAAATTTAAACAAAACATAAAAAATACAAAAAAAAGAATTTTTTGCTTATTACTCGGAAACTATCAACTTTTCGTGGAAAACCTTTCATGCTAAATGAAAGTACATAAAATATCCTACAAATTGTACTACCACAGCTTGTTCTGCGACAACCCTTTCTGGTTCAAATTATAGTTGAAAATGAGGCATTTTCTATGACTCAATAAATGAGAAAAAAGAAAATGTGCGGCGAAATGCAAGATGCTCATAATAAGCCTTATGCAAAATTGTGTGACTATAGTGTGAACAGAACCGTAGAAAATTCAATTGGAATATTGAGAGAAGAGAGTTTTCATCTTTCCATAAACAAGATATCCGATTCGAGTGAAATTGTTTTAGAGAATCGAGATTGATGTATTGAATTTTCATGCAAAATTTCAAGAGAATCACATCATCGGAACCATTGAATTTAATTTTTTTTCATTTATTAAGTCATAGAAATACTCATTTTCAATTTAATTTGAGCCAGAACGGGTTGTCGCAGAATAAGCTGTGGTATGGTAGTAGAATTTGTAGGAAATTTTATGTACTTCATTTTGTATGGAAAGCTTTCTCACGAAAAGTTGATAGTTTCCGAGTAGGTACCTAATAAGCAAAAAACTGACCAAGAAAGAGATTTTTATTTTTTTTGGTTTTTTTTTCCATGTTCCGCCTCGAAATTTTGTTAGCAAACTTCAAATTCAGATTCAGCACCCCAAAAAACATTAAAAAAGAAAGAAATCAAAACTACCCCAAAACTTTCCTGCTAAAGCACAATTCGACTGGATTACTACTACGAGTGCTATATCGTTTTGTCTAAACGTCTGCACATTTCGAATTTTCAGCCCAAAAAGGTCTAAAACGATAAGGTTTGACTCACTGATGACGAATTCGTGGTCAAATTCAGTTTTGTCCGTGGGGCCGTTCATATGGCCTCAAACACGAAAGTCTCGAAAGGATTGTCCATGAAATGGGAAATTTTCAGGGTGAGTTCGGTTCCAAAATGCCGCGGTTAGCTTCGTTAACCAGCAAAATCATACAAGATGTTCGATAACAAAACTAAAATTCTGAATGGCCATTTTTATGGAACCCCTGTACTATTTTGCTGGTTGACGAACTTAGACGCGCCATTTAGGAACCGAACACACCCTGAATATTTCAACTCTGTAGGACAATCCTTTATAGAGTTATGGTGTTTATGGGCGGCCCTACGGGGTTGAAAAACAATCGATATTATCGCAAAAAAAACTTTTCAAATTATAAGCCAATTGATGGGTTCAAAAGTTTTCATTTTGAGTTATTGGTTGAAGAAATAAATAATTTTTTTCCAGACTTATTTTCAACCCTGTTTCCATACCATTTTCGTGAATTATTGTTCTTTATCTCGAACGTATTACAAGTTACAAAATAAACGCTTCTGTTTGTGAAAGGCTGTATAAAATTTTCGATAGAATATGGGAAAATATCGACAGATAAAAGGCCGACTTTGTACTTGACGCAAATTGATGTTGTTTCAAAATATATACCAAATTATTTGAAAAAGAATTATATCATTATACTTCAATAAATATTGCGACATTCTTTTCTACCCTTTAATACCACCACAAATCTTTTTTATTTGTTTTTAAAAGGATTAAAGGGATTAATTTTTAATCCCTGTTTGTTCGTTTATAAACGTAATTAAAATATTATCATAATAATGCTAAACGTAAACATTGAATTAGTGAATTTTTGCAAAGCACTTGTTTGCTCCCGCCTTAGTTTATTTTCGATTTATTTATAAAACCTACTGCAGGTGATACCTCAGAAATTCAGAACCTTCATTTGGAACTTATATGGCAAACTCTCAGAATTTAAATCTTTGGTAGATAATCCCCAAATATAAGGGGCCTGTTGGTTTTCTTGCTTGTCTGGCCCTTTGGTCAAATGTCAAAAAACAAATATTCCATTTGTATATTCGTGGGATTTTTATAAACAAAGAACAAGAATATCTTATTCTTAGCTTAATGTTAAAGGTATCCAAATAATTTTCTTAACTTTCTTAGAGGGTGTTGAAAATGTAAGCATTAAAATGTAAAACCAAGTCCGCCCCTGGGAAATTAAATAAGCTAATTTAATTTAAGGGTTGTATTTTAAAAAGTTTTTTACTACTGCATATTATATCAAATTTCTTCAATTATTTAAGGAAGTTAAAAATTAATTCCAGTAAAATGGATTTTCAGTGAAGTCATTTGAGAGAGATTGCCCACATTTTCCTGGACACTCTGTATATACCAACAGGGTGTCCGGAAAAAATGTGAGAAATGTACTTATTTCAGTCAGAATAATGGGAGGAAAAATGGAACTTTTCAATAATGAAAATGATTCATTGAACGTATTCAATATGACTATAGTTTTTTTGCGGCGGTTTCTATCTCTGCGTTACGTTAATTTGTTCGCAAAATTCTGTGAGATATGTACATATGCAATATCGTTTGGTTCGAGAAAAATTTGTTATGCTCCCAAATTTCTACCTTCAATAAATATTTTCGAAAGGTACGGTGAGCTATTGACACTGAATAAAAATGCCCGATAGAAAGAAGAAATAAACATTTCCACAAATCCTCATATTTTTGAGTTAAAATATTTGAACAAAATATTGCAATAACAAATTATTGAATATTCAAGGTTTTTTATCTTCACTAGAAAAGTTCTCGATATAAGTTTGAATCGATGCCGTCCAATGAACAATCAGATAAAAAAAAACATATTCAGTTAGAAATTTCAGTGTTTTCAAAAACACTACCATAGAAATATTGTAATATCGAAAAAATTCTTATATTCCCAGAAAAACTTGAATGGAAATCGAGTTGGGGGATGTAAATTGACGAAGTGGATGATCATGTGAATTTTCAAAAGGATTTTGAAATCAGAAAATAGAATTTTGATATTTTTGTTATCTATTTTCACATATTCATTTATTGAATAATTTCCTGAATATAATTCCGATTGTGCTAAGATTTCGCATTCATATACTATTCAGTTTCAATCTCAAGTCCTACCTATACAGAGTTTTGAGGTAATATCCTTAGTGCTCTACCAATGAACGAGCGCTCGAAAGCACCTGCTCAGGGGTTTTCCTAAATTTTCAAAGTTGAAGAATGTTTCATTGTTCTGAAAAATATTCATCAAAGATTGACTCTTCCAAGATTTCATCATAAAATTCCCTGCAGTACAAATTGATCTCTCACGATTCTTACAGTTACAAACTATACGTGTGGAAACACGCAAGTCAGCAATAGATTTGAAGTAAAAACCCAGAAACAGAAAAAAAAATTTCCACGATTTTTCCAGAACCATCTCATTCCTTCTCAAAATTGACACTGAAATAGTCAATTGATATGATTTCATCAAGGTTAGATGGAAATTCAACAACCGCACAGAGTATTTAGGATAAATCCTGTGTAAAGCCAATATTTCCCTCTGTAGGAGTGGTGGAGGGAAGCCTTATATATATACAGCACATTGTCATTGTTGATATCATTTGGCTTCAGATTGTACTTCTATTTCACAGTGGTTTTCTTCTGGGAAAACTCGGGAAAACGGTGAGTTACCACTGTTCAATTTAAAAACTTTTCACCTTGTTTGGAAGGGTGTCGTCCATGAAATATCTTCTGGGATAGTGTGGCAGGTTTTACCCTTTTCTTTTATTTTGGGGAGTTTTCCGCTGACTTTTTATTTGCTGATAGAGGTAAAAATTAATTATTTAGAATGTATTCGAATTTTCCATATCAATTATTGGTTTATGATATTGTTTTTTTTTAAAATTACTTTATAATTTCGACTCTACAATAACCATTTTGATGTGTTAGATTCTTCAATATTTAGAAAAAAGTAATAGGGATTAGTTAAATTAAAAAAAAATTATTCATTATAATTGAGTTTTTAACACCAGAAATTGTCAAATATGATTCGAATTTCCTATTGAAATGAATAAGGAAATTTGGTTTTTAAAATTTCTTTTTGATTTCATTTCCATAAATTTATTCATTCCGTATTGTTAATTGATTTAATGTTTTTCACAATGAAATGATTTCAATTCAATTAAACTTTTTCAGATGGCCGAAAATTGAATTGGTAACTGGAAAATTAATTAAATTGTTATCAGTTAATTAATCCATATCTTTCTGACAGCTTTTCAATAGTTTTCACAATTTGTTAGGTTCATTTTCATTCTTCTTCAATTTGAGTGTAAAAATGAGATTTTATGATGAGGAATAATTATGCCTTTTCCAATATTTTTCTTTATTTTTAACACTTATTGAAAAAAAAAATATAAATGAAAATACATTTCAATTAAGTATGTTTCTTCAGTTTCACAATTAAATGATTTTTTTTTTGACTCAAGTATTTTTTAAACGTCTTACAATTATATTATTATTAGCAATTCATGTAAATATTCGTGATCAATTAATCTATTTCTCAGTATTATCTTATGAATATTCATATTTATCACTATTTACTCGTCTATATAATTTTTTCATGAGATGTTTACTTTTTTCCGGGAATGAATACATTTCCAACTATCAACGCTAAATAAATAAAAACTTTAATTTTGATCCCAGAGGAAAAATTCTCAAAATGTCATTTTCCTTTTTTTGAACGCTTGTTCTACTTGAAGGAGTTCTATATCTTTTTTCTGTATCGATGGGGTATCTAGATCTTTTTTTAATCAGTCATAATAAATATCTGAATATAAAGAAATTCACATGGTTCACTACCCATTTAAAGATCAATAAGCATTTAATAATCATTATTAATTAATAAATGTTTATTTTTTTCAGTTATGGACGCAAAAGAATTCAGAGTGAGAGGTGAGTTTATGTGAATATTTTTTTCATTTGTTTCACGAATTGAATGGGACATAAATTGATATTTAAATCAATTTCATGTGATGGGTGAAATTCAAAATTTGGATAAATTTTAATTTGTTTTTTTATGATATGATTAGAAATATTATCGTTGAATATTTGATATTTATGCATGCATTCGTGTACTCGCATTACTAAAATAATAGTTGTCGAGTTTTATATCATTTTCTAGATGTTTTTTTTCTATTTCAATTTTAAAAATTGTAAATCTTCACTTAGAAATTGTCTTAAACTCAGGATATCAATTTCTTCGACAAATATTCGGTAGGGAATTAATGACATCAATAAGAGATTAATCAATTCAATTGGCAAAATTCATGTACCCGAATAGTTATTAAAAAATTAAAAACTTTTTTTATTTCTATCAGTACATTTTATCAGAAATTCATTGCACAATTTCGTACTGATCACCAGAAATGTGTTAACTGTTAGACTTTTGCTTTTACCAATGAGATAGATTCATTAAATTTTCTTTCATGTCAAATTACTCACCCTCTTCCCTCTACTCAAATGCAAATGTTCATTCTAATTTCGAATTCAGTGTCTGCCAATGAGAAAGGTTGTGCTCTTCTGGTTTCTTTCAGTTTATAATTAATTTTGAAGAAGTTTTCGGAAACAAAGACTATAGGGATATGGTCTATTGTGAATAAGAACGATCGTATGAAATTAGCAGTGATGCTATTTCCATTGTCTACCAATATTTTGTCTTGTGGCAGGACAATATTTATGCATTTCCATAAAGACGCCTTCCCAGTATGTTGAAATATACAGGGTATCTGTAACAAATGCGAGGAAACTTTGAGAGATGATCCTCGATGAAAATAAGCGGAGGTAGTCCATATGAATTTTTTCGAAACCGATCCCCCTTCTAAGATACAGCCTTTGGAAAGCAATGACGAGTTCGCAGTTTTTAATATTTTACAGCTTCTTAAAAACATAAAACTATACATAATATGAAACACTTAGTAGATGTTACTCACACAAATTTTTTAGATCTCATAACTTCATTATAAGGGTTGAAAAAATAACAACCCCCTATGATTGTTTTCGTGGGATAGCTTTTCGAAAAATAAATTCTCTTATAGTTACCCATTCAATTCTGAAGAAAAAAGTTTCCTACAAAATTTCGAAACAATCGATACTTTTCTCGGAAAAAATAAAAAAAAAACGCGCAATAGCTCCTGACACCAATTTTTATTCACTCAATCACTTTGATATTCCTTAAACTGCATAAAAGAATGGAAATAAGGTCGGGTCGGTTGAAAATTTTTCTTCAGCGATTTATCGTCCAATAGAGATCTATAGGGAAATTCGATAAAGTTTATTGCTTAAAAAAGAGCGTTCTAGTCGTCATTTCAGGAGGAAACATATCCTTTCCTTATTGACATTTATTTTCATTTCAAACGTCAGTTCGTTTCATTCGATGCGTAGCCTGTTTTCGCCTGCTTATCACAATTTGAATACATTTTCTAGGGATTTGGCACTTGTTGCAGTCTTGTATTGACTGGTATTGTTTTTGTTAGATTCAAATTTATCGTAAGGATGAATTCTCCTGAATGCAATAAGGTTCCGATAAACAACTCAACAAAACTTGCTGGAAAACGTATCAAGTAATCTTGTAGGATATTGTTATAGTAGTTTTCATTGTGTGTTATTTCTTTTTATCATAATTGCATGATCATTCATTTCGCCAATTTAAATCCTTAAACTCGATTTTATTTCAATCGGAAGTTTGTTCATGGGATTATAAGAATTTTTTTATATTACGATAGACTTTTAATGGTTTTACTAACGCAACTCTCGGAAATTTCTGCGTTCTGCTTTGAATTGATATTGAACATTTTACTGCAAAATTTCTACTCGATCGAATTTACAAATGCTAAATTATCCGAAGAAATTAAAGAAAAGCCCTGAGCAGGAGCTTTTAAGCGCTCGTTCTTTGGTGGAGCAATAAGACTATCACCTCAATATTTATATGGGATTTGAGATTGAGACCAAATATAAAAATGCAGAATATCAGCAGAATCGGAATTATATTCTGGAAATTATTCAAAAAATTAAATATGTAAAAATAAATAATTACAAAAATTAAATTCTATGGTTCTGATGATGCGATCCTCTTGAAATTTTGCATGAATATTCATTAAGTAGTTTTCATTCTCAAAATAATTTCACTCGAATCGGATATTCTGTTATGGAAATATAAAGATTCTTCTTTCGATATTCCAATTGAATTTTCTATGGTTCTTTTAACACTTGGCCACAAAGTTTTGTTTGAAGATTCAGTATATCAATCTTTATTTACAGAAAAAAAAATTCACTCGAATCGGATATCTTATTATGGAAATATAAGATTTTTCTTTTCACTATTTCAATGAATTTCCTACGATTCTGTTAACACTGACCACAAAAATTTTGTTTGAACATTCAGAATATCGATCTCCATTCACAAAAAATTTTTACTCGAATCCTATATTTTTTATGGAAAATAAAGACCCTTCTTTTTAAGATTCCAATTGAATTTTCTATGGTTCTGTTCACACTATGGCCACAAAAATTTTGCATGAGGCTTGTTATGAGCATCTTGCATTCGGCCGTAACATTTCATTCCGATTGGTTTCGTATTCTCTGAGATATTGGAGAAGACAAAAATTTTGAATGGCCATATTTTATGGAACACCCGGTACGACTTGGCTAGTTAACGAACTTAACGAGCCATTTGGGACCCGAACTCATTCTGAAAATTTCAAGTCTCTAGGACAACCCCTCAGAAAGTTATTGTGCTAAAACGGACGGCCGGACGGCTTAACGGACTGGATTGAATTTGACCATGAATTCGTCATCAGGGAGTCTAAGCCTAACCTTTGACGTTTGAGGCCATTTTCGGCTCGAAATTCTGAAATAACAGACATTTGGGCAGAACGATATAGCACTCGATTGAGTAGAACGAGCCCTCAAAAATGGATAATATAGAAAAATCAATTTCTATGGTTCTTATTATGCGATCCTCTTGAAGTTCTGCATGAACATTCAGTATAAGAATCTTCACCCTCAAAATAAATTTCACTCGAATCGGATATTTAGTCGAGGAAATATAAGGATTATTCTTCTCACTGTCCTGAATTTTCAATGCTTCTGTTAACACTATGGTTACAAAATTTCTTATGAGTATGTTGCATGTGGCCGCAAAATTTCATTCGATCGTTTTCATTATATCTGAGACATTGAGGAACAAATTTTTTAAATGGTCATATCTCCTAAAACAACCTGTATGAAAACCACATATGAACATTTAGATTGTCATTTTATCAATTTACGAACATTTCCATTTCAACAATAATGTTACAGGAAAAGAGATGGTCGACTACATAGCCGACTATCTGGAGAACATCAGAGACAGAAAAGTATTCCCCAATAAAAAACCAGGATTCCTGAAGAAACAGATCCCAGACAGCGCCCCTGTGGAACCCCAGTCGTGGATCGAGATTTTCGAGGATGTGGAAACCATCATCATGCCTGGTGTTACCCACTGGCAAAGCCCCCATATGCACGCCTATTTTCCTGCGTTGAACAGTTATCCATCAATTTTAGGAGAAATGCTTTCAGATGCGATCAACAGTTTGGGATTCACGTGGGTAAGCATCATAGAAAGAAATTAATACTGAAGGGTTTTCCAATAAGAAGTGTTATTTCGGTAGATGTCACGTTTGAAGCTGTCATTTTTTGACATTTGACAAGTAGAAACTACGCCATTAATAAAAATAAAACGGTACACGCTTCAAGACGCATTGAAATTATTAAAATTCACTATAAAAATGGTGAAAAATTGGCAGAGACGGTTCTTAAAAACTCGAACGTTTTTGGGTCGTCGTGAAGCGCCTTGCCGGACCGCAATAAAGAGATTGGTGGAAAAATTCGAGCTGTTGGGACAAGTTAGTGATTTGAAGAATAAAGCCCGTGCCCGTCGCTCAAGAACAGCCGAGAATATTGCTGTTGTAGCCGAAAGCGTTGAGGATAACCCAGGTTTGTCCATTCCTCGTCGTTATTTGGAATTAGGCATTCCACAAACGTCATTACACCGTATTTTGCTTAAAGATTTGGGTCTTAAGGCTTATAAAGTTCAGTTAACACATGAACTCAACGAAACCATTGATCTTTTGCGGGAAAAGATTCCGGACCGTGTTATCTCTCGAAGAGGTGATCACAATTGGCCACCGAGATCTTGCGATTTAACACCTTGCGACTTCTTCCTTTGGGGCCACGTAAAAGACGTAAAAGAAGGTCTACGCCAATAGCCCAGCGTCGATTCAAGACCTCAAAGATGGAATTCGTGATGCTATCGAGGACATAGGGCAGCCACTTTGCGATTTGGTTATGGAAAATTTCATTAAAAGGATATGGTCCTGTAAGCGTGGTCGTGGTGGTCATTTGCCTGATGTTATTTTCCACTATTAACGGCATAGCTTCTTCTTTATAATGAAATAAACATCCGATCATTCATATTGAAAAATGGCATTTTTCTTTGAATATCATAATAACACATCTTATTGGAAAACTCTTTACATTCAGATCTTTCATAAGTGATTTTATAAAAGTGAATAGACAGCTGTAATCGAATACAGTTTATTTCAAGCGGTATTGATTTGACCTAGGCTCAAATAGGGAAAAGTTTAATCCATTTAAGGTTGGATTAGATAGTGAAATTAGTTCATATGAGGGTGTCGAATATACAGGGTGGAAAATGATGAATTTTCGATAGATTTTATTACATTCGGGAAAAATTAAACCAATTTTTTCTGATCTTAATAATAGTACATTATACAAAACCAAGGAGTAAATGCAAATTGATGGATTTGAAAAAAGGGGCAAGGTACACAAGCACAACTCTTTTTTTTTCGACAAATGCTATTGAATATTTTTTTGATAAGTCGAAAAGACACTGCCTGGTCGTTCTAAACTCATAACCAAAAAAATCTAACATTATATGTCTAAAACATGTCGAATGTGAATCAATTTTCACAAAAGCTAAAAAAAATTCACACTAAATTTATGATCACAAAAGAATATTTATTCTATGAAATGACATCAGTGCAATTAATAGAGTAATTAATAATTATGGACAAATTCCATTGGCGTGTTGATTTAACTCAGTCTTTTACTTAGGTTACCACATGTTCTGGTTTTTCTGTTTTTTTCGTATTTTTTCCGTTCCCAGTATAATTTCAACTGTTATAAAGAATAATGATTGATTACCTACACTATGTCATAGGTTGTTGAACATGTTAATTATTGATTAAAATTGAACGATTTCCTTTGTAATCGGAGCGTTTATATATGAATGAGTATTCGGATTTTTATGCTCGTGTGATAATAATAATTTTTTTCTGATTCATTCTGCAAAAATGATGATAATATGGAGCTGATTTAATTATATGTTTTGCAGTTAGAAGTTCTTGAAAAATTTTCGAATGAAAATAATTGGAGTATATGTGAAGTATTAAGATTATAACCATCTGATTTAATTTTATTTTAAGGCGTCTAGTCCAGCTTGTACAGAATTGGAAATGGTTGTGATGAATTGGTTAGCAAAAATGATTGGTTTACCAGATCATTTCCTCCATAAAACTACAGGACAAACGGGAGGAGGTGTTATTCAGGTAAAAACCTTATATATTTAACATGATTTCTACTGCTTTCAGTGCTAAAATTTATGTAGAATATTTTATAGTTTGAGTTCGATGTTATACAGGGTGTTCCTAAATTGAACGTACAAACGAAAAGGGGAGATTCCTTAAGTGAGTTTAAGAAAAAAAAGTCCCATAAACATGGGGTCGCAAACGATTCGTTTTCGAGATACAGAGTGTTGAAGTTTGAATTTTTTTCAAGTTTTTTTCTCATAGTATCTACACTTCACAAGATATTCAACTGAAATTTGGCATAGATATTACATTCGAGAGTTCTCACCACGTGACATGGCAATTTCGATAGAAGATCTACAGGGTGATATTTTTTCTGGAACACTGCCACCAGTTCTTCTGTAGAACTTTTTTTGGGGGGGCAACTGTTAATTTGAAAAAATGTAAAAAGAAGCTTTGTTCTTATACTAAACTTTTCGGTCTCTTGTAGTTTTGTCGTATCTACCAACGATTTCGAGAAAAAAAAATTTGAACGATTCTCTCGAAATCCTCGTGAAAATTCAAATTATGTTGGGAAGGCCACTTTGTAAGCTGTGGTGAATGAATTCAGTGTAAGTTTTTATGGAAATTTTCCTGATCTGTAGCGCTGATTCATAAAGATTCGATAAACTCGTATAATCAACACATGTTTTTGATTAAAACTTTAACACCCAGTATCTCGAAAACGAAACGTTTGCGACCCCATGTTTATGGGACTTTTTTTCTTAAACTCACTTAAGGAATCTCCCCTTTTCGTTTGTACCTTCAATTTAGGAACACCCTGTATAACTATAGTGGAACTGCCCTATAACGAAAGCGCTAAATCCGCAAAAAATTCGTCATAAAAAGTTTTCGTTATACAGAAAATTTGTTTCTATAGTCGGCAATGTCGCGGTCGACTTCACTGATAAATATCAGTTCATCATTAAAACTTAAGCACATCCTTTTAGACATTTTTGCACAACTTTCACACTAGCGTGATGGTTAGATTGAAACCAAACAACCAAGGGTGTATTTAAAATTGTTTGAGAAGGATCTCTCTGCCCGCCGTAATGATTTAGTTTGAGGTAGGGATTTATTACGCACGTCCGGAAAAATTTCGGAAAAAACGCACCCTTATACCATCTTACCAATACTCATTCAAAGAGTGATGTTCCTTAAATATTTCGTTATAGAGAGAATTTACTTCGTTTCAGAGTGTGTTTTTAACTTGGAATTTGAATTCAAGGTGCAATATCTTGTACGAAATTCGTTACACAGAGAAATTCGTTATTCAGACGTTCGTTATAGAGAAGTTACACTGTATTTCAATTGGTACCTTTGATTCCGGGGTGTCCTATTCTCCAATAGCAGGTCTCATTATCGTGAATAGCCCACAATACGGACAGCTGTCACTTTTGAGAGTTGACAAATGTGAAAACTAGGCCGCCACTAAAAATGGAAGGGTACACCCTTCAGAAATGCATTAAAATTGTTAAATTCACAACGATAATGGAAAAAATTCTGCAGTGGTAGTTTTAGAGCAACAAAATGATATACAGGGTGTCCCGGAAAATGTGGGAAATCTCTCGGATTCAGATAGAACATAAAAAATGAAGATGACAAGTTCCCATAATTTTTTTCCTAGCGCCCCTCCCTACGAAGATACGACCTCCTAAATGACGCCACTGGAAATCCATTTTAGTGGAATAAGTTTCAAACTACTCAATATAATTTGATGAAAATTTGATATGATTAATAGTATTAAGGACCTCTTAAATCGGCGCACTCAAATTTCAATTAGCTTGTTCAGTTAACCAGGGGCGGACAGGGTTGTACATTTTAATGCTTACATTTTAACACCCTGTATGATAAGTTGCTGAAAAAAGCAAATTTGGATACCTTGAACATCAAGCTAAAGAAAAGTACTCTTGTTCAGTGTCGATAAAATGAACCGTTTTCGAAAAAAAATAAAGGAAGTAATTGAAATTCATTCCACTAAAATGAATTTCCGTGGCGTCATTTAGGAGGTCGTATCTTCGTAGGGAGGGCCGCTGGGAAAAAAAATTATGGGAACTTGTAATCTTATTTTTTTGTTCTATCTGAATCCGAAAGATTTCTCACATTTTCCTGGACACCCTGTATATTAAAAGGGAAAATCTAGTGAAATAAGATGTGTTATAGAATTAAGCAAGCTTCTTCAGTTCTTTCAATATAAAACCATTAATAGTCATTGTTTTCAGCCCACAGCAAGTGAAGCAACACTGGTATGCCTTCTTGCAGGCAGAACAAAAGCACTCAAAACTACAGAGCCCTATATCCAGATGAGGCCAACATAACCAACAAATTGGTAGCATACTGCTCAGACCAAGCACACTCCAGTGTGGAAAAAGCTGCACTCATAGGTTTAGTCAATATAAGATTCATAGAAAGTGACGAAAATTTGTCTATGAGAGGGGATGCTCTTCAAGAAGCCATCACTAATGACAGAAAGGCTGGCCTGTTGCCATTTCATGTGAGTCTACTTTTCAGAGATTCTAATTTTCAGAACGGAAACTTATAGACCATGCTGTTTTATGAAATCAACTATGTAGTGTCTTTATATACGAGTTACCTGGAAAATGTGGGAAATCTCTCGGATTCAGCTAGAACATAAAAAAATGAGATAACAAGTTCCCATAATTTTTTTTCCTAGCGGTCCTCCCTACGAAGATACGACCTCCTAAATGACGCCACTGGAAATTCATTTTGGTAGAATACATTTCAATTACTTACTTCTTTCATTATTTTTTTTTCGAAAACGGTTCATTTTATCGACACTGAACAAGAGTACCTTTTCTTTAGCTTAATGTTCAAGGTATCCAAATTTATTTTTTAGCACCTTATCATACAGGGTGTTAAAAATGTAAGTATTAAAATGTACAACCCAGTCCGTCCCTGGTAAACTGAACATGCTAATTGAAATTTGAGTGCGGCGATTTAAGAGGTCCTTGATACTATTAATCATATCGAATTTTCATCAAATTATATCGAGTAGTTTGAAACTTATTCCACTAAAATGGATTTCCAGTGGCGTCATTTAGGAGGTCGTATCTTCGTAGGGAGGGCCGCTAGGAAAAAAAAAATATGGGAACTTGTCATCTTCATTTTTCAAGTTCTATCTGATCCGAGAGATTTCCCACATTTTCCGGGACACCCTGTATAAGGAAAGTTTGCGAGGTCGGAGAAAATTCCGTGTCAGAATATTGAGCAAAGTTGCTAGTTTCACAGAAAAGTCGTAGAGATTGGGCATTTCCCACAATATCCAATTATTTTGGGATAAGTTATGGATTTTGAAATAGTGTTTGCCTTCTTCTCAATTTGTTTTTTTTTTGAAGCTAATTACAGATTGTCTGTAAATTGAACAGTTCGTCTAATGAAACTCTACTCGTTTTCAGAAATAAGAATTTTGAAAATTTCTTTTGAAGATTGAATACATTTCGGAATCAAATTTTTTTCGTCGGATAACCAATCATTTCTTCTTTCCAAGGCAAATAAATTGAATATTGATTAATTTACAATCTCGTTCCGAAGATATCAGTATAATGTTGCCAAAAAGTTGCATAGTAAAATGATGAAAATAGCCCCAATAACATTTCAATAAATTTTCCATTTTTTCATCGGTAATTTGACGTCAACAATATTCATGTGATCTCCCATACATCACGTCATTAGTGAAGAAATACACAAATAAGAGAAACCATCCTAATTGTATCCCATGGGAAAGAAACAAATCTTTCATCCGGTTAAGAAGATTCTTCCAATCACATATTTCCAGAGGAAATTTCAGTAAATTAGTTGGTTGAGTCTTCTTCGAGATTTAGCAGTATATCCGATTTATCTTTTCGCTTCGAAAAAGATGGGGCAGAAAACTAATTAAGGGTATCGAGATCATATATGATACAATGCTTAGTGAATTGAAATAAGAATTGTTAGGTATTTGAGAGGGGGTCGTGCTTTATATCATTAGGCGTTTTCGAATACTTACTCGGGTTAACTCGATCCCTAACCTTCGCGTTCGTTTACCTAACCCGAACATCCAACCCGTGTTCGGAAAGTACGGTGCTATCAACTCGATCACTGACCCAGGTTGATCTATCGTAACCCTACACGAGAGCAGGGTTGTAGAGTCACCGCATGCGCACTGCAGTTTAATTTTGTATTTGAAAAAGGCGGGAATAAGTCTTCTACTCTTTTATTAGTAATGTCATATATTCTATTCCTAAAAATTATAGAAAAAGAAGAGAATTCAGCTCAGTGTTAAATGTGTGGTTCCATGAGCCGAGAAATTGATGTGAAACAACTTCTTCATAACATTGTATGCAGATCTTTCTGCGTTTACGCTAAAGCATTCTTTACTTCTTTAACATAGGTACTCAAAGATAACATTGAACATGCGAGGGCACACCAGAAATTATAAGAAAGATTTTCAGGAGCCAAGAAATCCGAGCAGAACTAGAGACAATCAGTAAATAAACGGGCATTAAAAAAAATTCTCTACTTCTTTAACATAGGTACTTAAAAATAACATAAACACCAGAAATTATAAGAAATATTTTACAAAAGCCAATAAATGCAAGCCAAGCTAGAGACAATCCGAAAATAAACTGGGACTGAAAAAATAAATTCATAAAATATTTGGTTATGTTACTGATAAGACTGTCACTTGAAATCCTAAACCTGATGTGTTCGTAAACTTAGAACCCGGGTCCGTAATCCGAGTAGATTTGTCAGGTGACCCAGTGGAACGAGTTAGTAACCCTGCTGAATAAGTTTCCGAAAACGCATATTCTCTCATGAAGATCATGATTTTCAGAGTTTGATGCCTCACAATTGATTAATTGAGAAGAATATTTCTTCGTCATTTTCCTGCTTGTTACTAGGGTTAAACTGTGCTATAATTCCGACCAAATGTCAGTATGATTCGAGTATATTATTCGCTGTCATTACAAAACTAGTTTATTGAAGCTATTAAACTATTATAAATAACCTTGATACTTGATAAATTCTGTCGAAAGCTCAATATTTTCATTCTGCAGGTTTGCGCAACGTTAGGAACGACAGGCGCATGCGCTTTCGATAATTTGGAAGAAATTGGAGTAGTGTGCCAAAGGGAAAAACTGTGGCTTCACATAGACGCAGCCTACGCAGGATCAGCTTTCATATGTCCAGAATTCAGAGGGTGGCTGAAGGGTGTTGAATACGCCGATTCCATAGCTTTTAATCCATCTAAATGGCTCATGGTCAATTTTGAATGTACAGCGATGTGGTATGTATTATTTATACGAAAAATATTCGAAAGATTCCGTTATACGTTTTCTACGAAATGAATGATCAACTGCGAATAATGTTGTTGTCTTTGTCTTATATTTGGGATCGGTTTAATTCAAGTGTTGGGGCAACTTGAATATTCTAATCGAGTATTACGGGCAGCAAAATCATGAAATTTCCCATTTGGGTTGTTGACAGTAACTTGGGAGGTTCATCTTAAAATAAAATGGTGAACATTTTCGTGTCATTTCTTTTCACAACTTTCGAAGATTATTTTCTCATTAACAGTGCATGAATGAACATAATTCAATCTTTGGCGATTAAGCTCCATCTAAAAATTATTTTTATCGATGGTATGGTGATTTCAATCGAGATCGAAGAAAGTACTTTTCTGACTTTTATCTATAATAATAATTTCACAATACATTGCTAGAAACTTCTAGGTTTTATTAACCTACCGAGAAAGAATAATATACAAGGTGCACCTTTACAATTATTTGTTTTTTTAGGGTAAAAGATTGCATAGCTCTACACGAAACTTTCAACGTGGATCCACTCTATTTACAACACGAATATTCAGGATTGGCTATCGATTTTATGGTAAAATATCAAGGAATAATGTCTTCCATGTAAATTAATTTCCTTTTATTTCATTTCAGCATTGGCAAATTCCTCTGAGTAAAAAATTCAGGGCGTTGAAATTATGGTTTGTAATCAGAAATTATGGTATAACCGGTCTCCAAAAACACATACGACACGTAAGTAAAGATTCTCCAAATTTTTTTCATGTTAAAGAACTATGTTGGCCCATAATTTCGACACACACTGGATCTTTATCGAAATAATTGTACTTTATCAGGTTGTAGTACGAATTCTACTAACTTCACATTGTGAAGATGCGATCTCAATGTGACTCCAAATGTGAATCACATCGACCTAAATGTGAATCACAATGTGACCAAACTCTTGAAATTACCGGAAAAACGTATATAATTCGAACAAAATCTATAGTAAAGGGTTTTCCAATAAGAGATGTTATTTTGATATTCAAAGAAAAATGCAAATTTTCAATATAAATTATCGGATGTTTATTTCATTATAAAGAAGAAGCTATGCCGTTAATAGTGGAAAATAACATCAGGCAAATGACCACCACGACCACGCTTACAGGACCATATCCTTTTAATGAAATTTTCTACAACCATATCTCAAAGTGGCTGCCCTATGTTCTCGATAGCCTCAGGAATTCCATCTTTGAGGTCTTGAATCGACGCTGGGCTATTGGCTTAGACCTTCTCTTTCACGTGGCCCCAAAGGAACAAGTCGCAAGGTGTTAAATCACAAGATCTCGGTGACCAATTGTGATCACCCCTTCGAGAAATAACATGGTCCGGAAACTTTTCCCCGCAAAAAATCAATGGTTTCGTTGCTTGTGTGGTACGTAGGGCCGTCTTGTTGAAAGTAAACGTTGTCCAGATCAATACTATCCAATTTCGGCCATAAAATTCCATAGAACGACGAGGAATGTACAAACCTGGGTTTTCTTCAACACTTTCGGATACAGCAGCAATATTCTCGGCTGTTCTCGAGCGACGTGCACGGGTTTTATTCTTCACATCACTAACTCGTCCAACAGCTCGAATTTTTCCACCAATTTCCACCAATATCTTTATTATTATTCATTTTTAAAAATGGCGTAGTTTCTACTTGTCCAATGTCAAAAAATACATCACATTATGATTCTCCGATATGATATAAAACTTCAAATCACCAAATCATTCAATATTGACGAACGATCGACGATTGTTTAAACTTTTTCTTGTTACAGGGCGTTTCACTTGCCAAAAAAATTGAATCTTTCATCAGATCAGACCAACGCTTCGAGATACCAGCAGAAAGGCACCTAGGCATGGTAGTTTTCAGACTCGTAGGCGAAAATCACATCACAGAGCAGCTTTGGAAAAGGCTGAACTCCAGAAGGAACATTCATCTGGTACCAGCATCTTTCAAAGGGAAATACGTAATAAGATTCACAGTAACATCCCCTAGAACAACTGTGGAAGACATCATCAGGGATTGGAAAGAAATAGATACAGTTGCCACCGATGTCTTGGGGGAAATAGATGATACCAAGAGACCTAGGGTTCCACTTGGAGGTACTTCCAATCAATCAGATCTCAATGATATGTTCGAATTTATTAGGCACTGAGGATGGTAGAATTTCTGAGGCAATGGGTACGTTCAGTAGCACTCAACTGTTGACAACAGTTGAGTAAGTTGAGAAAGCGATAGCGTTCAGCAAAACCTCTGACAGATCGATAAAAATTTGCGCCCTGTAACTCAACTGACCGCTGAGACATGGGCATATACCTATTTAGTGATTTGTTTATGTTTAGGGTTTTAAGTTGAAGTTTAGTATTGTTGTGTTCTGTGAGTTGAAGTTCATTAAGAAGTATTTTGCTTACTGGCGTATTTCAAAAATGTCCATCAAAAAAGTATTGTCTGGCTACAATTTAGTTAAGGTTAAGGTTATACAAATTTGGAAATTCACATCGAAAACATACGATATACAATGCATCAGACAGAGAATTCTTCCCTCCAGTTGCGCAGATGAATTGTCGAGATAATCAAGTGCTGTAACTGAATGAATTCCGTTGTCTTATTGCAATAATCTAGTCTTGTCTCTCTCTTATAGCAGTATGGTAGGAAACCTGCAGTACACCTATAAAATTATTTAATTTGTCAGGCTGCCCGTAATACTCGATTCAAGTATTTACTGTTGCCTACCATACTGATTGAATTACGCTCCTCTCAACGATAAGAGAGTGACAAGACTAGAATATTACAATAAGATAACGGAATTTAGTGTGTTACAGCACGTCATTGTCTCGACTATTCATCTGTGCAACTGGACGGAAGAATTCTCTGACTGATGCATTGTATATCGTATGTTTCAGATGTGAATTTCCAAAACCTGTATATCATGATACGTCAGATTTGTAAATCACTCAGCGAAGCATTCAGAAAATTTTCATCCGCTGAAAGTCAACTCTACTCAACTGATTTTTGCTTTATGCCAACAGTTGAGTACTGCTGAACGTACCCAATGATTCTTTTTAGGGAAGTGCCTCAATGGTGATGTAAATATGTAAATTAGGCTCAGTTTAGGAGCGATTATATTTATTTTATTTAGCCCCTGTTTCAGGGTATTTTATTCGAATTTATTGTTGATTTGTGGTTAGTATAGGTATTTATGTTTTATTGTATTGTCGAAGTTTATATTATTTTAGTTTGTTACATATCATTTATATTCGAATAATTATCGTTTTTATTATTATATGGTTTTTATTTTAACTGTCTTTCCGTACTAACATGAGAAAAATCTGGCTTCGATATAAATTACGAAACGAAGAAGAACCTTAAAGAAAATTGAAAATACTGATACTGATGGGATGACTGAATAAAGCCCCGGATTAAAACTCAACTTAACAAATGTCAGGACTGTTCGATATTATCGAATGTGAAACCATAGACCATAGACCAAAACCATTGAAACTTCTCTTGCTAAAATCAAAGATTATATAGTATACTAAAGGGTTTTCCAATAAGAGGTGTTGTTTTGATATTCAAAGAAAAATGCTACAATATAAATGATCGGATGTTTATTTCATTTGAAGAAGAAGCTATGCCGTTAATAGTGGAAAATAATATCAGGCAAATGACCACCACGACCACGCGTACAGGACCATATCCTTTTAATGAATTTTTTTCTAACCAAATCGCAAAGTGACTGCCCTATGTCCTCGAGAGCCTCAAGAATTCCATCTTTGAGGTCTTGAATCGACGCTGGGCTATTCGTGTAGACCTTCTATCACGGGGCCCCAAAGGAAGAAGTCGCAAGGTGTTAAATCACAAGATCTCGGTGGCCAATTTTGATCACTTCTTCGAGAGATAACACGGTCCGGAAACTTTTCCCGCAAAAGATCAATGGTTTCGTTGCTTGTGTGGCACGAAGCGCCGCATTGTTGAGAGTAAACTTTGTCCAGATCAATACTATCCAATTTCGGCCATAAAAAATCATTAATCATCTCTCGATAGCACAATCCATTCACCGTAACTGTTGTTCTTGAGCGACGTGCTCGGGTTTTATTCTTCACATCACTTACTTGTCCCAAGAGCTCGAATTTTTCCACCAATTTCTTTATTGTGGTCCGACAAGGTGCTTCACGACGACCCAAAAATGTTCAGAGTTTTACGAACCGTCTCTGCCAAATATTCAACATTTTTATAGCGAATTTTAATAATTTCAATGCGTTCTTGAAGCGTATATCGTTCCATTTTTATTAATGGCGTAGTTTCTACCTGTGAAATGTCAAAAATGACAGCTTCAAACGTGACGTCTATAGAAACAGCGGGATATTCAAAATAACACCTCTTATTGGAAAACCCTTCATTTATATTTCATTACGAGGATAAGGTAGCGCAGTTGTTAACTTAGTTTATTCTCTCCCAGATACCAAGACCAAGAACGAAAACTTCGGCACCAGCTTGCTCCTAGCCAACTCCCCGATGTCCCCAAAAATCGTGAACGGCAGCTTCGCAGCCGTCTACGATCGCGAAGACGTCCTGGAGCAGTTCTCTAAAACCATCAAACTTCGCCAAAATGCCCAAGATAGTCCAGGTAAGAATTGGCCTTCCTTCGAATACAATTCGCTCAGCGATATCTTACGTCGGGTGTGTTCCTCTTTTGTTTCCTTGGATGCAGCGATGAGGAGGAGGATAAAAGGTATATTGATGTCTGGAAGGCAGTTTTCTCTGGACTCCCGTCTGGATCTATTTCATGGGTTGGAGCCTCCCAGCAGCAATAGAAGGTCTATGGTGGATGATGATCCACTGATTGAAGATGAGGAGACTTCTGGACATTCTGGTGAGTGTCAATGTTTCTTCTACATTCATTTAAAAAAATGAAAATTCATGCGTTTAAGAGTAACGCAGGTACCGGGTTTTTCACTATTATTTGACCCCCCCTTTAACTTTGTTACTGAAGGAGATACAAAAAAATGTTTCGTATAAAAGTTTCACGAAATCAACTGAGGTTTTTTGATATGACTCAACAAACTGAAATATATACAGGGTGGCCAATATATTGATGGCAACTTAATTTTTTCAAATGGAACACCCTGTATATTTTTCCACATTTGGTGAGCTCTTTTTTCCCTGATTTCGAATATGTAACACATGTTGGTCTATCTTTCTTATTCTGAGCACCACAGAGATTCAAATTTCAAGAACCATCAGGCATAGCGTTTTGGAAGTTCGTGAATATTTAAGTGGCCAATTTGATCTTTGGATTGGTAATGGCGCACCCATTTTATGGCCACCAAATAGTCCCGATTTAACACCGTTGGACAAGTTTTTATAACCGTTCCTGAAGGATAAAAATTACTTCAGCAATAATGATAATCAATGAAAGCGGAGAATAATATTAATGATATAAAATCAACCAATATTAAACCCATAATTCGGGATTAATCCCCTCAACGCACAAAGAATAATGATAATATTGTAATGATTAAAATCAAAAATAGTCTGAACAACTTGAGACAACGATAGGATTGAATGAAGGTGGTCATTTCGAGCAATTTCTTTAGTTGATGTTATTCTTACCATACTACCATAGCTTATTATTTTTCATTGGTTAAGTAATTGTTAAGTATTCATTCTAAAATAATACTTTTAAGTAGATTGTTTGGATATAAAGAATTTCGTAGGTATTTCACATATTTTTTTATTCGGTGTCATCATTTCAAATCTTTGAAACTCTGAAAATTAAAGAGACACATCCACATACGTATTTATATTCGAGATCAGGAGGAAATAGACTATCAAAAAAAGGACGAATATACAGGACAGGGTGTCCCATTTGAAAAAATATAGTTGCATTCAATGTTGTTCACCCTGTATATTTTCCATTGACGTTATCATAACTCCAAAAATGAGAATTTGCAGTAAACGCACTGTGCCACTTGTAAAATGATTACAGATCTTGCCAGGTGGTTCTTAAAATTTGAAACTCTGTGGTTCTCAGAATAAAAGAGATAGACCAACATATGTTACATATTCGAAATCAGGCCCAGGGGAAAAAGAGCTAGCCAAACATGGAAAAATATACAGGGTGTTCCATTTGAAAAAATGAAGTTGCCATCAATATGTTGGCCACCCTGTATATATTTCATAATGTAAGTTCATATTGTAAAACCTCAGTCAATTTCGTGAAATTTTTGTATAAAACACTTTTCTGTATCTCTCTTAGAAACAAAGTTAAAGGGGGGGTCAAATTATAGTGAAAAACCCGGTACCTATAATATAATCAATGAAAGCGGAGAATAATATTAATTGATTTAAAATCAACCAATACTTCGGAACTGATCCCGTCAACGCAAAAAGAACATGCATGGAGGTAATATCAAATAGAGCATCCATAGATAGCTATTTCGCCCTATTTGGGGCTCTTCAGTATGGAGGAGCTCCGTCTGAAAGGCATTCTAGGTTCCCTTATCTGAAGAAATGTCGCCTAGCTCTGAGAATAACAGAACCAAAACGCCATCTCCTGGGATCCACACGAACACTTTTCTCCGATGCATGAACCTTGAACTAAGTGCGAGATGTTTATCTGTTTTTCATACAAACTGGTGGTAGTCCAACTATGCTCTTTTAATTAATAAAAAGAGCGTTTCCACTTCATCGACTGAAGGTTAAATCCACATAGTTGGACTACCACCAGTTTGTATGAAAAACGGATAAACATCTCGCACTTCGTTCAAGGTTCATGCATCGGAGGTAGGCGTTCGTAAGGATCCCAAGAGATGGCGTTTTGGTTCTGTTATTCTCAGAGCTAGGCGGCATTTCTTCAAATAAGGGAACCTAGAATGCCTTTCAGACGGAGCTTCTCCATACCAGTTCCGAAGTATGGGTTTAATATTTGGTGATTTTTAAATCAATTAATATTATTCTCCGCTTTCATTGTTTATATTTATTTTTACATTCTATTAGCACGTTTTTTTCTATTGTGTGATCTTTGGGTAGGCAGTATCAAGAGACGATGCTATGGAAGTATGATGAATAGGAAAAGGAACACACAACCCAACACTTCAAAGTAAATACCGTAAAATGGCAATCAGATGGTTCTAAAATCACGATAGGTTTCTGCACTAAATTCTAGCAAAAAACCTTATAATCACACAGCATTATGTCCATAGATCATGACTAAATACTGAAGAATTTCAGTATTTTTCATCTCATTCGAAAACTATCCAAAATAAATAATTAGTGTAAAAGGAGGTTGCCATTCATTTTCTATTTCGAATGGAACGCTGTAAAATAAATATGGGGTTGCCATTTGAAAATCTCGCAATAGTTCAATTTTAAGTTCCACATTTGCGGATCAAAATTTTCGTGGAACCTTACCATGTATCAAGATACTGAGTATACCACATAAATGCATGGATTCTTTACTATGAGACTACTCAGTTTGATTTCGTTCGCATACGAAATAATACAGATATTGCATTTCCAAACTTGAAATGCAGATGTCAAAAATAAATAAGAAAGTAGATATGCGTTTGAGATAGACGTGGCAACACTGTCGATTTGAAAATATTTTGGGCGAAGAGTTCCTTAATCCTCAAGGCTTCCCCTAAAATTTCAGAACGAAATATTCACTAATTCTCCAGAAACGTCTAATTGGTCAACTTGAAAGAAAAACCCCTGTATATAAAAAAATTGAAACTTGAGGACACATTCTTTCACTATAGTCCGTTCGCGAAAGTTTGAGCCGTCGGTTGACCATGGAAATTTAGCATATTCCTCTGTGTATATTAAAATTTTAGGTTATGTTGTTTATTTTCTTGTCAGATTTATACGCAATGTTGTCAATATTGCATAGAGTTCTGTGATAACTCGCAAGCTAGTCGGACGAGACCGGGTACATTCGGCAACGTTGACTTTATTTTACGTTATGACAGCAAATACTACCAACTTCAGATAAATAAACGAACGCTTACT
This sequence comes from Propylea japonica, assembly GCA_013421045.1. Taxonomy (NCBI): domain Eukaryota; kingdom Metazoa; phylum Arthropoda; class Insecta; order Coleoptera; family Coccinellidae; genus Propylea; species Propylea japonica. Next base: position 34,934 of record JACDNR010000023.1, on the reverse strand, counting down.
ATGTGCTCAAACTTTCGTGAACGGACTATATTTTATATTTCCTGCTGGAAAAATCAATTTAGACATTCATTATTGTTTAATGATAAACTTTTTATATTTGCAGATAGCAGTGGATGCAAATTATCCCCAAATAATAACGGTAGTTTACTAGAAGTGCCGCCTGTCCAACGTAGAGTGCGCTCTAAATCAGTGGATCATCACTACACATCAGTGTCCAACGATCCTTCAACTAAGACCAAAATTTGTACCAAATGTGGTCACGATTTAGATTAGTTATATAACAATTTTGGTGATAAAATCCAAAAAGAATAAGTATGATTGTTCTGAAATCTGTTCGCATACAAAATATATACGTATTTAAACTCTTTACGAAAATGTAAATTTTCTATAATAATTATCATCTCATAGACTGATGGAAAATGTGATTATTTATTGTTGAAAAGTTTCTATTCCAAGAGTGAGAAAACAAGCATTTTGACCAATAAATAAAACATTATGTAAAGGTGAATTTCCATTACCAAATATTCACACTAGCAACAAAACTTAATCACAAAATACACATCCAATTTTCCATAAATTTAGTGAATTGTAGTTTCGAAAAATTGTTAAAATTTTCTCATCATATAATTTGCCATGTCTTTAATTTTACTCCATCGAAAAGAGACTTCTACTCTTTTACTTGATATGCACTCATCGAATTTTTACACATTTTTAAAAAATATTTTCTCCTAAAGTATTTTTCCTTTCGTCTGTAGCATTCTTAGAAAGTGTTCGAATGAAAATTGTTCTGAATTTAAAATCCACGTTTCATAAATTTCATTGGTCAAGTATCTGGGGGTGTTGGGTAGGGCTAAAGAGCTGGCCAACTCAAGGAAACATTTTGATACATTTTTGAATTATATAAACTTCTCACTTATGTCTTGTAAAATTGTTTTGAATTGTCGCATAACAATATTTACAATAATCTCAATTTCCTAATGAAATTTATTCATTGGCGAAATATTCAAAATCAATTTTTGGCATAATCAAGAGATTATCGAGACATTTCAAATCAATCTATAGGCTGGCCAAGAGATAATTGGGAATCAAAGCTAACAAACTGCATGCTTTCTCTTAACCTTTTCAAATATTCACATTTTTTCGAAACTTGTAGATAGGTTCAGTAATGAAATAATTTTTTGATAGGAATTGAGAAAGTATAAATGTATTGTACTTATCTGTAAGACATATTCTCTGCTGTGGAATGCAATAAGCCGAAGGAAAATGTTCAACAACATTAATAAAATATGTTGCAACAATCTAACTCTCTTTTTGGTATATTTAGAGTTGCCTGCAACCATTTCCTAGCTTTTACACATACATTTTGCTCTGTAATAAAAAGTTTGTTAGGTTAGTGTCATTTTCCTTTCAGATGGCTAAGCAACGTTGTTCATATTACATAGAAGTCGTAGCAACTACATATTTATTACAATTTTGATTGACATTAATTAATAGTAAAGCTATTGAAGCACTGAACTCCTATGCCATCGAATTAAAGCTAATATGGAAATGACGAAAAAAACTCAATGAAAAAGGCAAGAACAACAAAGTCTCTGGTTTGGGTTCCTAGTCACTCAGGAATCAAAGGAAACGAAAAGTTCCTACCGAACTTCAAAATTGTAAGGTCCAAATTGTCAGAGAGTCTGGTCCTCTCTGAACAACTACATCTCATCTGCGAAGCTCCCTAGTGATGTAATGATCAAGAAAGTAAACACTGAGAAAAACTTCAGGACATTGCTATGTAAAAGAGAGAATCGGAAACGGGAATACACCGACAATAACCTCAAATAAAATACCGTAAAATGGCAAACAGATGGTTCCAAAACCTATACAGGAGCTGGCGCTGGGATATACGGGCCAAGTACCAAGTGTGTACTGTCGCTAGACTCCTGTAGGAGCGTCTTTCAAGCGGAAATCTTAGCTATTGAAAGATAGAAGATATAAATCTAGAAAGAAACTATCAGAGGTGCGATATAGCCATACACTCAGATAGTCAAGCTGCTATTAAAGCTCTGAGCTCCTACGTCATCGTCTCAAAGATGATCTTGGAGTGCCGGAACAAACTCAATGAGGTAGGCAAGAAAAATAACGTCTTTTTAATCTGGGTTCCCGGCCACTCGGGAATCAAAGGAAACGAAGAGGCCAATACACTTGCCAAAGAGGGAGCACGAATGTCACTCATTGGCCCAGAACGGCCAGAACCCTTCTTTGGTATATGCAAATGTACCTATAAGAAGGAGTTTCTGGAGAAAGGGAAAGCCGAGAGTTAAAAACTCTGGCGGAATCTCCCAGGAATGGATCATTCCATTAAGTTCCTTTGGAACTTTGAAACAGCAAGATCCAAAAGATATCTGGATCTTGGTAAGAAACAATTATACTAACTGGCTCTCTTACAGAACACTGTCGCCTCAGGAAGCACCTGTTGAGGATGGGATTATTGGACACTGACGAGTGTAGGTTCTGTGGAGAGGAGAAGAATTCACAGATATTGGATTTCATCAGATCTCTGGAACTGGACGGCGAGCTGTGAAGGGTGTGGTCAGAACAGCTCTGTAAGGGGGTACAATAGACCTTGAGGTCGCAATGAACTGTAACCCCTTTTAGAACAATAACTATACGCCTCCTCACAGTCTTTCTAACAGGACATTGTAGACTTAGAAAGCATATGACGAGAATTGGCTTAACAGACACAGACGAGTCATAGGCAGTAGAGTTATAGGAGAAACGCAGATCTAGTCTCTTTGAAACCTTCTCATATCTCGGAGTTCCTTGGGGCTCTGGAACTGGAGGGCTAGCTGTAACACAGAAGCGAGTTGTTTTATCACTTAAAAAAAACGACAATTGAGTAAACTGTTTCGAATAATTGATTGGTCACTGTTTTGGAATAGAAGATCAGGTGTTCTGCCTGGCAATAGATTGTCAATGATCGATAATAGTGGCTTTGCATGATGAGATGACGTACTAGCAACAGAGTTGACATCGTTGTAAACTGTAATTTAATTCTTTATTCAACCAATGAAATGAATGCTGAAGTGTACGTCACATTCAACCGCCAATTCAGATCGTTTGAATTTAATCCATACTAATATTATAAATGCGAAAGTAACTCTGTCTGTCTGTCTATCTGTTACTCTTTCACGCCTAAACTGCTGAACGGATTTTGATGAAATTTGGTATGGTGATAGATGATAACCTAGAAATGGTCATATACTATAAATAATCACGCCATCGTTCTTGGGGGGTAGGCAGTAGGCAGATAACTAAATTGAGTTAGTGATTTTTAGTCGTTTTTGTTGGGACTTTTGCTCTTTCACGTCTAAACGGCTGAACAGATTTTGATGAAATTTAATAAGGTAATAGATGGTTAACTAAAAACGGATATAAGATCAAAATGATCACGTCATCGTACTTAGGGGGTAGGCAGAAAACTGAATTGAGTTAGTGATTTTTTTATGGTTTTTGCTGGGAGTTTTGCTCTATCATGCCTAAACGGCTGAACGGATTTTGATTTATATATAAAGATAGGATCCTAGGCACGGACACAGGCTACTTTTTACGGCGGGAAAATACCTCATTCCCGCGGAAATCTAGCGTGATCGTGTCAAGAAGCGCATGACGCCATAGCTACTGAAATGATTTTGATGTTTTTTTTTAACTGAGTATAACTAAGAGTTCAAGTTAGTATTTGATCACTTTTCTTACTTAGAGGGTCGGTGGGCGCCATAATTTAGGGAATTTATGATAAAATTCTGATGCAACTGTATTTATTTAACAGTTTTACTTGGATCGAAACTTAACGACATCCATCACACTATACTTAACTTATAGGGTAGGAAGGTACCAAAATTCAGACTACTTTTATACTTCGGGAAAATATCTCATTCCTACAGACCTATACAGACTATTACTAAGGAAACATTCGGAGCTATCCATTATGTAGCTTAGGTTGCTTTTGAACAAATTTTGATGTGAAGTAGAGGACTGGAACACGATAGTGGGACATTGTTGCAGGGGGACTTACAGCCGGGAGAAAACAAAAAAACTTATGCGGACGAAGTCGCGGGTAAGAGCTAGTAATAATGATGAACAGAAGTTCCTCTTGTTCTCTGTTATCATGTTTGTGTTCAATCTGTAATTTTCAGATTCTGCTTTCTCGAAATTTCTGAATCCAGTCCTGTATAATGCCACCTATAACTATTTCGGTTTGCGAAAACCTGAGGATTGTTTTATTTATGCCAATGCGGACACTTATATGATGTCAGTGGTTTTTAAATAGAAAATAATAAGGCAGTTATTCTTTAAATCTCAGAAACGAACTAGACTCGGCATTATGCATCGGATATTGAGTGTAGAGGCCAGTAGAGGTGGCGATACCTCCGCTGCGGAATCCGTTAGTAAAAGACTGTGTTGTAGTTTTCTTATTTTGGTGGCTTTCTTCTCTATTGTTGGGGGTAAGATTTTTTTAATACTTTAGATTTGCGACGTTTTACTTGGAAAATGAGAAATAATTAATAATAAAGGGCTTTCCAATAAGAGGTGTTGTTTTGAATAACCATCTATTTCGGTAGATGTCACGTTTGAAGCTGTCATTTTTTGACATTTGACAAGTAGAAACTACGCCATTAATGAAAATGGAACGATACACTCTTCAAGAACGCATTGAAATTATTAAAATTCACTATAAAATGGTGAAAATTTGGCAGAGACGGTTCGTAGGTAAAACTCGAACATTTTTGGGTCGTCGTGGAGTAACTTGTCGGACCGCAATAAAGAAATTGCTGGAAAAATTCGAGCTGTTGGGACAAGCTAGTGATGTGAAGAATAAAATCCGTGCACGTCGCTCAAGAACAGCCGAGATTATTGCTGCTTTAGCCGAATGTGTTGAAGAAAACCCAGAAAACAAAGATTTGGGTCTTAAGGCTTATAATTCGAAAAATCATCTTGAGTGATGAGGCACATTTCTACCTCGGTGGCTTCGTCGACAAGCAAAATTGTCGCATCTGGGGCTCGGAAAACCCAAGAGTTATTGTTGAAAAGCCTCTCTATCCTCAATGTGTGCCTGTTTGGTGCGGTTTATGGTCCGGCGGAGTCATTAGACCTCACTTTTTCCAAAATGAGGCTGGAGCAACCGTTACGGTGAATGGATTGCGCTATCAAAAGATAATTAATAATTTTTTATGGCCGAAATTGGATAGTATTGATCTGGACAACGTTTATTTTCAACAAGACAAATTTCGAATTATTCGAAAAAATAGATAATTTAAAAAAAATTAAATTCTGGTTCTGATTATGCGATCTTTTTGAAATTTTGAATTATTATTCAATATAAGAATGTTTACCCTCAAAATAAATTTCATTTGAATCGAATATTTCGTTGCGTATTTTTTTTTCAATACTTTAATTAAATTTTCTATGGTTGTGTTGAAACTATACTTTCAACTATCTTCCATACGACCGCGATTTTTTCACAGATTTGAACCTAAATGGAAGAATTCTGAACCAATAAATTCATTCGATTGGAGAAAGAATTGAACATGAAATTTTCATATATCTGTCACTGTTTGCATCCTCTTCACCTACGCCTATGTATAATATACCACATAAACTAATTCAAGATGATATATTTTCGTCAAACGAGTTTATATTTTATGTCCTTTCAAACAGTAGGGCAAGTGCACCGGTTGTGGCCATTTTAAGACATTTTCCAACTTCACATTATGATTTTATCCCTATTTTCACACCGAATCGAAATGAAAAATATCAGAAAACTTCATATGAATATTGTGATTAGTGAATGACCAAGCAAATATGTTTTGGAGGCGGATAAAATTATAAAAACTAGTTAAAAAAGGGACGAGTGCCATTTTTCCAGTTGTGGCCACGTTTTCAACCAGTTGTGGCCACACACTGGTCCAGTTGTGGCCAGGCAAAGGTAATACTCGCACAGTTTGAATACTCCATTTGAAATGAAACTCTCAAAAAAAATATATATTTAAGCTTTATAAAAATATAAATATTAAAAGAATAATAATCCTTCTCATTCTAAAACTGAAAAATATATATATATAAAATAAATAGAAAATATATTAAGTCTCAAAATATTTCATCTCTGGCACAAAACATGCTCCGCGAGCATTAGCTGCCTTAGGTTCTTCAATTTTTTTTATGATATCATCTTTATCATACCAGAGTAGATCTGGAGGTTCGGGCCATTTCCAATTGTTTCCACTTCTGGCCATTGCACAACAATAATATTGATTGTCATTGACATTCAATATTTTGGCAGGATACAGAGCGTTTTCGTAATGAACAATGACGAATGTTCCCTTTGAAAAAATAGGAGTGCTGCTCGACTCCTGCTCTTCTTTCATATTTTCATTTCTTTTAAACTTCTTACAATTTCTTAGGTTTCTATCTACAGGCAGTCGCAACTGCCATTCCTCCATGTCTAATTGCTCTCAGAGCATTCTCCATATCAATTTCTGCATACTGGAATAATTTTTTTGATGACATGATTCCTGAAAAATGGAAAGTTGAATCAAATGTTGCATCTTTGTCTGTTCTATGAAATAAAGCATTATCTATCCTTCTCTAACAGGTGGCCACAACTAGGATTGCACGCTCCGTTTCTGGCCATCAAGTGGCCACAACTAGCGAATCGTACTTTTTGTGACCCGGTTGTGGCCAGGCAAATATTATTAGGTTGAAATGAGAAATTTTCAATTACTTGTGTGAAATATGGAAGAATATGACCCACTTAAAACTCTAATAAATTTTCCACAAAGACATCATGAGCATAACTAAAAATATCTATGTAAACTCACCTTGTGTTTCTTAGCCACACTTCTAAGCGTCCGCCTGATTCCGCGTCATGTCAAGAACTAAACTGATGAAGCAACGAATTTCGCTGTCTCTTCTGCAAAGCGAGCTTTCCAATGGGTCAAGGAAGATTCAAGGAGGGATAAAAATTCAAATTCCATTGGCTAATTCGTATAGAATACGTTTTATTCGAGAAAATGATCTCGTGTGGCCACAACTGGTGCGATGGCCACAACCGGTGCACTTACCCTAATCAATAGTGTTATTGCTCTTCATTTACTAGTGACAGAATAGAGCAGTTTTGCCAAGAACGAAATGCATGTCTTTTTCAACATTTTTGTTTGAATATAATAAAATTTATTAACATTGAAACGACCTATTGTAAAGCGAAATACGTGCATTCTTGCTAGTTTTATTTCTAAATAAAAATAATCTTGACCGAATTTCCTATTATTAGGTTTCATACTAACCGTATTTCATAATAAAATATTGTTTTAGTCATTTTGAGTTGATGACTATTTTAATAATAGCATATTTTGTAGCCAAAAAACCTTGCTCACTATGTTCGGTAGTTGTAGTGATTACGACTTAATCAAACCAGGCAAATTTACCTATGACATATTTCATTTGGGTTGAAACTTGGGATATATACTTAAGGGTGAAACTTATACAGAGTGCGCCGAAAAATGTCGGAAATCTCTCGGATTCAGATAGAACATAAAAAATAAGATGACAAGTTCCCATAATTTTTTTCCTAGCGGCCCTCCCTACAAAGATACGACCACCTAAATGACGCCACTGGAAATTCATTTTAGTGAAATAAATTTCAATTACTTACTTCTTTCATTATTTTTTTCGGAAACGGTTCATTTTACCGACACTGAACAAGAGTACCTTTTCTTCAGCTTAATGTTCAAGGTATCCAAATTCGTTTTTTTAGCACCTTACCATACAGGGTGTTAAAAATGTAAGCATTAAAATGTACCCCTGGTAAACTGAACAAGCTAATTAAAATTTGAGTGCTGTGATTTAAGAGGTTTTTAATACTATTAATCATATCAAATTTCCATCAAATTATATCGAGTAGTTTGAAACTTATTCCACTAAAATGGATTTCCAGTGGCGTCATTTAGGAGGTCGTATCTTCGTAGGGAGGGCCGCTAGGAGAAAAAAATGAGAACTTGTCATCTTCATTTTTTTATGTTCTATCTGAATCCGAGAGATTTCCCACATTTTCCGGGACACACTGTATATCAATTAAATGGAAAAAACAGAATTGAACTTCAGGTTTACAGAAGTAGTGACAAGAAAATTAAGCAAAGTAGACGCTAATACATGATATTCAAAAAAATGTTTCTGATTCTTATTTTGTTTTTCCCGAATTTTCATTATGCATTTTCTTTCAGGATACATGTTGGGAAATTTCATATCCAAAAGAAGTCATCACATAGTGAAATTGGAACTGGACGACATTTCAAGCAAGATTGCTGCACTGAACAACAACTTAAGGACTGTCTTTAACAATTCGAGTGCTAGTGAAAATTGTAATCGAAAGTTTTCTTGTTACAGTTTTAATACGAATGAAAGTTGGAATTCACATCAAATTTTGGATTCCCTAATAAACTGTTTCAGTCAAGTGAAATAATTAACTTTTGTTTTATTCAGATTATTTGCTCATTTTTTACGAGAATATAGTTTCCGAGAATTTTTGTTATACTGCAGCATCGCTTAGTATCATCATTGTTTTATAATTAAAATATATTAACCTATTATTCTATTTTTTCAACCCTGATAAATTTGAGAAAATATTAATTAATATGAGAATATTGTTCAACAGAATAAATATTATTCTGTGATTGCTCAGTGTTATTTTAAAACAGTTTTCCTTGGTGCAGTCATAAACCACAAATTATATAATATATTTTGTGCTTAAACAGGAGAAAACTTCCCCTGATTTTCTGGCTTAAGACTGGTCTATTCTGGCACAAATCAATGTCACCAAATTAAAATTCGAAAAAAGCGTTTCAAGAGCAAGAACAACCATGAGAGGTAGATATTATGAGCAGTAGTTCAAACCGAATAAATTTAACCTATTTTGCTGTCCCCTACTAAACGAAGACTTGAAATAGTTATTTTTGTATTAAGTGCGTAAAATGAGTGTTTTTTTCATGGCACATGAGAGTGTCAATTTTGGCCGAGACCGCAGGTCGAGGCCAAAAATTCACTCGAATGTGCCATGAAAACACGAATTTTATACGCACGAAATACAAACAACATTTTTGTACAACTGTGAATGTGAATTTACATCGTCTGAAATACGTATAATCATTGAAGATAATGCTTTCAGTACAATATTTAAATGAATCCAGTGATCTTTCTGTGTCGTAACTATAGAAACAGTTTGTTGAAATTGTTTGAATCTTTGACAGTATTTGCTCGTAGTTGTTTCAATTTCGAATTATTTTGAAGAAGATGAATGTTGAACATGATAGTGGTAGTGATACCCCCGCAGATATGGCTGAAGAAGCAAATATAATTGTATCTTATATGTTACCAGCCAAATCAAAGCTAATAATATGAGAAAACATATAACCAATTTCGAGAATGGCGCAACAAGAACAACGTAAAAAAGGTTTCTGGAAATGTGCTCACATGCTATTTCGAGGAAAAATAAAAAATTTTTAAACCTTCCAAGTTATGAAGCTCAATGTTAAAAAAAACATCGAATGTCAAGGAAAATATTGATATGAGGAATTTTTCAAAATTGGTCCCGCTTATTAAGAACAAAAGCGTCGGATACCGAGGAAAGAAATCTAAAGTGTTATGGAGGGATAATATCAATAAATTTCTCAGAGATGCTGATGACGAAACTAATAATTTACTTCATAAGGTACAGATACAATCATAATTTTGTGAAATTAGTTGTACCTAATTAAAATATTCATTATTTTTAAGTTGTTCTAATTTTAATTATCAGCAGTGAAAAAAAGACTTTTTTAACGGTGAAAAAAAGTAATATTTTACGCATCCATAGCGATGAAGAAAAGTCAAGTTTTTTTGACAGTTGTACAAAAAAAGTATTATTGGGGAATCATTGAAAAAACTCCCGAATAAAATTTCAAAAGCAGTTAATTTTCAGAATATTGTTCTATCTGAAGAAAAAACGAAAATATCGGCATCTTACGAGATCCTTGCACTGAGAATTTCGTAAATATCTCATGATTTTTTCCTGAAATCATGGATCCATGTTTATTATAGATAATGATAAAATATATGGGGTGATAAAATAGGACTTGAAATAGTATAAATGGTAGTTTTTCCCCTAGACATAGTCAACATATTCTAGCTGTTTTATTCAATAATTATAGAATACCTATCATAATTGTGTGTGCTTATGTCTGCTATTATTTTGACCAAATGTCTGTAACTCTTCCGTAGTGAATACCTTCTGGTTATTGAAGTTATTCCTTAATATTTGAAAATGTGAACAAATGGAAAGACGTTAAAGACTTTTCAAAAACTATAAAATAGGAAATTTTGAATCATAAAAGATGAATATGACAATATTTCGAAGTTCATTCTGATATTTTATTATTATTTCGTTTGGATTCAAAAGAAACTAATTTTTTCAACCTTAACACAGGTAAATAGTACCTACTGTTTTTTTCTAAAAAACTTTATAGGTTTTCACTCCCAGCCTCTGAAACAGAAATAATTAAAAAGATTTTAATTAAGATGAAGTGCTCCTGCGAAAATCTGTGCACTTATTTGTCAGGAGCAAATTGGTTTTGAAAAAATTGTTTCCTAATAGTATAACTAAAAAAGGAAATGAATGAAACGGATAATGTAACGTTTCGGAGTCTATATTAGATACCTTCTTCAACAAAGTTGTAAAATCTTCGGAATTTTGTGTTTTTTTCATTTGCGGTCTAACTAAGTAAATTACAAGTTTGTCTGAAGAAGATGTCTGATTCTGATATAGACATCGAAACGTTACATTCTCCTTTTCATTTATTTCCTTTTTTACTTTCAATGTTAGGCAACAAATTTTTCAATACCAATTTGCTCCTGACAAATAAGTGCAAAGATTTTCGCAGGAGCACTTCATCTTAATAAATTTTTTTCTAATTATTTCTGTTTCAGAGACTGGGAGTGAAAACCTAAAAAGTTTTTTGGAAATGCAGAATCTTTCCAGATTATATTTCAAACGATATCTAAATAATACCGGTTTTGCATAGTTTTATAAGGTTGCAATTTGAACCGATTCGACTATTTGTAGTTTTTTCTAAAAATATTAGATATTGGAAACCAGTCTGATGATAACTATTGTTTATAAACTGGTAAACAAACACAGAAAAAGCTGTTACACCATAATCAATAGCTTTCTCGAATTATTTTACCAATACTTGTCAAAACTTGTCGATACCTTAGGTATTCTGATTTCTTTTCGCTGCTCTATTCAAAGCAACGAATTACCAACTCCATTGGAAGAAATTCACAAGAAGAAATATACAGGTAGGTAAACAATAAACGGGTTCCATAAACTGAACAAACCAGGTACAAGCTAAGTGAATAATAAACAGGGTTTCTCTCTGTAAGTATTTTCGAGCCTCCCTATACAACAACAAAAGGAATTTGACAACAATGAAATAAAATTCTAGAAGAGACAGTTGACTCATGGGAACATTGGGAACCTTGGTATCCCCTCACTTTATTATGATTTACAATCGTAACGGGAATAACAGAAATCAACATCAATAAAGTAGGCCAATGCAATTTTTTCAAGAACTAACTGCTATTTCAGAATCAGACGTTAGAATCAATTTTCTATTTACGTAATGATGTACCGATGCGTTTCCATTGTGATTTTTAAGTAAAATTATGAGGACGGTCAAATATAAATAATATTAAATTCACTTCATTCGCAATTTCATGATTCATTTCGGAAATGGACAAAGACCAAGCTATGACGTCAAGGTTTTCAACCGAATCGATAAAGGTGGCGTGGGTTGGGTGCTCGTCATTTGAACCAGCAGAATTAAATCCTATTCGATTGACTAACCATTTATTTAATAATCATATTATATCATATATTGCATTCAAGTTATAATTATTCCCTTTTGAAAATGACCTTTTTGGAAAATTTCTGTGCTGAATGCACTGAATAGAAATTAGTTATGTCGATTAGTTCAATATGTTTAAGTACTTCTGTATAAAAATATACGTTTTGAAATGTACTGAAACACTGCAGAAGTTACTTTATTGCATTAATGAAATAATACTTAAACTTTGTGTTTTCACAATAAGTTAGATATTGTATAAGAAGGATAACAAAGAGTTTTCTCTCACAGTTAACCCAAAAAGTGAAATTATACCAACACTAAAAGCTTTCGATTTAAAATACCTATTCGGGTAGTTACTCGAAACATTTATTATTTTCATAAAAAATCGATAGCAATTCGAATCATAATAAATGTAAACTTTCATTTTATGAAATATGGTTCAATGATTTTGGATTGAAAAACATTAGCGGGCTACATTTTTCTGTATTAGTCATTTAATATATAAAATAAAAAAATAATTGATAAATCCGTATTGAGACAGTTCCTAGTATTGACAGAAATAAAGACAAATAACTTAGAGATATGTGTGAACTGAACGATTTAGCACTACAAAAGTATGGTGAATTAAATAGATTTGCCTCAGAATAAAAGAAAGATATTTTGGCAAAGTATAATCAACTGAAAAATGGCTTTTCTAAAAAACTATATAGGTTTTCACTCCCAGTCTCTGAAACAGAAATAATTAAAAAAATTGTTATTTAAGATGAAGTGCTCCTGCGAGAATCTTTGCATTTATTTGTCAGGAGCAAATTGGTCTTGAAAAAATTGTTGCCTTACAGTAAAACTGAAAAAGAAGGAATGAAAAACGACAATGTAAAGTTTCGGTGTATATTTCAGACACCTTCTTCAGACAAACTTGTAAAAATCTTCAGAATTGTGAAATTGAAATGAAAAAAATTTTGACTGCAAATGAAAAAACATACAATTCTGAAAATTTTACGAGTTTGTCTGAAGAAGGTGTCTCATATAGACACCGAAACGATACATTGTTCTTTTCATTCATTTCCTTTTTCAGTTTTACTGTTAGGCAACAATTTTTTCAAGACCAATTTGCTCCTGACAAATAAGTGCAGAAATTCTCGCAGGAGCACTTCATCTTAATCAAACAATTTTTAATTATTTCTGTTTCAGAGACTGGGAGTGAAATTCTATAAAAATTTTTAGAAATGCAGAATCCTCCCAGAATATATTTCAATCGATATGTAAAATAGCTTGTATCGTTATTCTATGCTTCGAATTCAAGAAAACCAAATTTCAAGTTCATTGACCAAATGACTTGTACCCTGATACGGAAATTATTCCTACGCCGTTAGAAATTTCCAAATACCCATTTTCCACCTGTTTCAAGAATAATTAGTTATCTTTAATATTTTCTAGAAGTACCATCATCATACTTTTTCCTTCAAACAATTTTTTTTGGAAAAAACTTCGCTGTAAAGAGCTATTATTTTCGGATCTACTTGTCCGAGCTGGCGTAGGATTACATTTCCGGTTGACGCTCCCCGTATAAATACACGTCAGTTTTCTCCGTCCCTCAGTTTGAGAAGTTGTAGAGAGTTGTGATGTTGTTCAGTTGACGAAGAAGTTAAGGCGTGGGGCTTGAATACCATATTGTGCTACAGCTAAGAAGAATTCTTGGACCAGTTTTTGACTGCAAGAAGAATTGGAAGAACTCTAAAAGAGGTGCGTTTTGACCAAACCCATAATCCTATTGCTTTGTTAAACGCCGTATAAAATCAAAATGGCGCCCCACGAGAGCTTCGTTGCTGCAATGCCCGTTATTTCAAATAAAACTAGTTTAAACATTTGGATACACAGTATCAAGATGAAAAAGTTAGATACGCTACGCATACGAAGCCAAATTTTGCGCACTTGCAATTTTATCCAGTTCGCTGAAACGCTTGAAAAAATTGAAAAAGACCCAACATTTTAAGAAATCCAGCCACGACGAGCATAGTAGGAGCACCCAGGAAATTCAAGATGCCCTTGTTAAATTACAAAACGACCCCGTCATAAGTGAATTCGATAGTGGACTAGACGATTTTATGAGTCAACTCAAAGAAATCAAAACTACCGTTGCTAGATGATCTTGTATATTTCCTGTAAATGGCAGTAATGTGATATTCAATGTAATTTTTTCCTTCCAGTATGAGAGGCCGCCATATTGCTGCTATGGAGGACAGCTTTTCTCAGGTTTGGTTTGTTGTGGAGAGTCTTAAATGTTTGGATTTAGGTTAGTATGGATCGTTTACGGTTCATCGCACCGGATTTTATTAAGGTAATTTAGGAATTTTACTTTCCGTAGTGATTGCAGTCATTAATGCAGTGTTCGATATCTAAATGCGTAGTACGCAATGTACGCATGCGCACGTCTAATTGATTCTTTTTGGGTCGATTGACTTGCGCATTGAATACCTTCATGGCGTTTTGCGCATTAACTTTTTTTATTTTCCAAATTTCCCAAAATTTATGGCTCCCATACAGTCTCATTCAAAGTAGTGAAAGCTATAAACATTGTACAACTTAAAATTTAAATTTAGTCAATTATTGTTCTAATCTGTGATATTTTAAATTGTGTAAATAATGTAAATAAATTTTATATCTTTGAAAAAAAAATAAATATCTTGTTACAAATATTTAGTTATTCTAGTATGTATTTGTTATACTTAATCCTTTCCCAGATTTTAATGTTATTTTGATTTTACATGAGGAAGAAGTCTAGCGGGGAGCTAATTCCAAAGTTGGTCGTTTGTCCCCTGTCATCGTTGCAAGTCTGGAGCTGTTCGAGGTTAGACGAAAGAGTCTGTTCAGTACTTCGGGTGGTCGGGTACATGGTATTCGAAAAGCGCTTTAACTTGTGAAGATTACAAGACTATAGAGGAAGAAATTTGGGGTTACCTGCATTTTTCCACTTCTTACAATGTTTCGGCATTCTGGTGGTATCTGGGAGGAACAGTAGCGTTGAAGGTATATATTGCTGTTCTCTGCAAATCGTTTAATGTGTACTTATTACAGAAAAATCTACATTATGCATATGACGAGTAGAAACAAGATTGAGTGTTGGTAAGCCTGATCAGCTTCTACAGCACTCTGTCTTGTTTTTACTTTGGAAATTACCTATATATTATCAAATTTTACTTATATAACCGAATATTTTTGAGTAAACTTCGATGATACCTATTTATATCTTTACCTAAACTTACTATTACTGATGACTGATGTTACCCCTAGGTTGGCAGAACATTCACTTGCCGACTCAATTAGGAGCACATTGATTAAACCTATTATCCATTAACTTAACCCCAAAGATAATCGAAGAGCATTTTCGAGGAGGCAGGCTTCCCATCGATTGTCATAATGCTGCATGAGCTAGAAAGACTGTTCCGCACTAGAGAGTACCACCAATCTTTCTACACATCTTGTCGCAGAATTTGTCTCTTTTCCGTTTCAAGACAATCGGTTAAGACAGGAGTTGATATCAGTAGATATATGTGGAATTTTGGGAAAAACTTTGTTGAATCTATGACAACAGTAAGTTTGAAGCCTGTGAAATCGCCATGTGAAGAAAAATTTCCATTCCTAACATATTTTGAACCACTTCGATGTTTGCTTATTGATGGAAATGAAAAATTTAGGTACATTATTATATTTGTGCTTTTTATTATACTTTGAACAAGCATGAATACGATAAAGTACTTATTTTTCTTATATTCAAATCAATTTGCATTCGTTTTAAAACTAATTTGATGTTAGGAATCAAAAATTTCTTCATTATGTTGCTACAAGATATTTGGTTTTCTTAACTTATTGATTGGTATTATTTTATCTCTGGGGATGTAGAACTCTTCGCGTCGATGTGCTAAATTATTTAATGTTTATTCTTTTATTTCGAGAAATAATTTAACATCCTTCTTAATGCATTCGATATTTTTCGTTCGATCGCTCTTGTTTTTTTCAGATAAAGCATAAGCCCAATATTCAATTCTGGAGATTTAATTGTAATTCCCACAGAATGAACAGTATGAAAAACCGATTGGAATTTTGAAAGGAAGATAATATCAATCGATAAATATCTACTTGCGAAAAAATCCTCAATGTTTTTTTAGATGGTTAAAATATTTTCTTCCTATAGAATGAACAGTTAAAAAACCGATTGGAATTTTGAAAGGACGATTATATCAATCGATAAATATCTACTTGCGAAAGAATTCCTCAATGTTATTTTTAGATTTTCTCTTTCATATGTGGAAAACTGGAGGAGATTGTCTAATTTCTTTTTAGCGATAACGAATGTCCCACATAATTCGACTTCCGTAGGCAAGAAAATCAAATGAGAATCATCAAAGCGATGACCATGAAATGAAGAAACTACCAAAACGACTATGATTTGTGTTTTCGAACAACATTATGAATTTTGGAAGGTAGTATCCTGAAATACGAACATATTCATTTTGATTTTTAGGAAAGATTGTTGTTTAGGACGTACCGTACTCTTAAACTACCATTTGTTTCTTCGATTAATTGACGAAAGGTTTAGAAAAGTTCCAATACTCGATTTGACGTGTTCCAAGTAGCTAGGTAGTATCCTTGGTACATTTACTCTTTTATGTCTTGAATAAGGAATGGGGGGATTTTTGGGGTGATAAGACTTTGTTACATTCTAGTTTGAACATCTGTGGAATTAGTCAACCTGTCCTTTTGGCTACTTCGAAAACTCATCGTTACCCAGGATATATTCACAGTTAAATCATCTGGCATGTGTGCGGGTATGTTAAGAATGAACTGTTCTGCAGTGTAGGAACCAAGCAACAACCAAATCAGTAATCCCTGGTGATCTAATCATGATTTTCGCAAAGTATAGAAAAAAATTGGATATCTGGAATCAAGCAGGATAAACTCTTGCAATATTTCGGAAATTGCTGCTTCTCCAACCGAATCTTTTATAGGAAATCACGCTTACCATTCATCTGATTGACTACAACCTCTTATGGATGAAATAATTTCTGTTTTCTCATAAATGATGACGCTATGATGCCTCAACTCCAGGACTAATAAGCAAATCTTATAAAACGCTGGTTTAAATACTCCTGAAGCCCTGAAACAAGTATAATTCTCATATAATTTGGCTATTGGAGAATTCCATTACAAGCTAACTGTGAGTACTTGCATTTGGTCCCTGGAAATCAATTTTTTTTAGTCGGAGAGTGCCCAAATATTCACATTGTTAAGAATAATTACCTATAAAGATTCAATAACCCTCAGTGGAAAGAAAGGCGAAACAAACCTACAATACTTGAAGCAACAGGTAACATCTTTATCTCTTCAACAAATGTCATCATGAGCTTTCAAAGTAAAATATGTAAAAAATGTGATCCTGGTTGAGAGACAATTAGATTTGTGTATTAAACTCGGAATAACTTTTGAAGCACTGTAATACTAATTTCGATTTGACTTATTCCAAGTAGCTAGGTAGTATCCTAGGTACTTTCACTCTTTTATGTCTTGAATAAGGTGTGGGGGGATTTTTGGGGTGATAAGACTTTGTTACATTCTAGTTTGAACATCTGTGGAATTATACAACCTTTCCTGTTGGCTACTTCAGAAACTCCCATTATCCAGGATATATTCGCAGTTAACACATCTGGCATGTGCAGGTATGTTCAGAATGAACGGTTCTGCAGTGTAGGAACCAAGCAACAACCAAGTCAGTAATCCCTGGTGATCATGATTTTCGCAAAAGTATAGAAAATAATTTGGATCTATCTGGAATCAAACATAGGATAAACTCATTCAATATTTCGGAAATTGCTGCTTCTCCAATCGAATCTTTTATAGGAAATCACGTTTATGACTACAACTTCTTATGGATGAAATATTAATTTCTGTTTTCCCATATATGATGCCTCAACTCCAGGACTAATAAGCAAATTCTATAAAATGCTGGTTTGAATACTCCTGAAGCCCTGAAACAAGTATAATTCTCTTATAATTTGGCTATTGGAGAATTCCATTACAAGCTAACTGTGAGTACTTGCATTTGGTCCCTGGAAATCAATTTGTTTTAGTCGGAGATTGCCCAATTCGTATAGAATAATTACCCATAAAGATATTCCACTTCCCCTCAGTGGAAAGAAAGTCGAACAAACTTACAATACTTGAATCAGCAGGTAACACCTTTATTTCTTCAACAAATTTCATCATGAGCTTTCAAAGTGAAATGTGTTACAAAATGTGATCTTGGTTGAAAGACAGTTAGATTTGTGTATCAAACTTGGAATAACTTTTGAAGCACTGTAATACTAATTTCTTAGATTGGATTGAACTTATGCTAAGTCTGTAAATATGGAATTGGTACAAGTTGTGCTACTATATGAACTTTGCTCAGTTTGCATGAAGTTTGAAATGATGTCACGAGTAGCGGGTGTATTGCTGGTGTTCCAATGTTTTGTTTCAGAATGCATGTTTAGGTTTTCATGGAAAAGTCCCAAATTGTTTCTTTTCAAATGTGTGAGGCACTTTTGATGAATGAAAGCTTATGGTTATGTTTATCTAAGTGGATCATAATTGTGGGTGTTGACTGAGCCTTTATGCAATTACTAGCTTAAACCTTCTTCGAATTCTGCTGTCCTGGAAATCATGAAAAAAGAAATGCACTTCCATATGAACTCTACTGCACTCTTGGAAATGATACAAAGTAGGATAGATGACACATTTTATTCTTCAAAGGAATTCACTGCATAAACTAGAATCTGGAATCAATTGGATGAGCTTAATTGAATCAAAATGCAATAATTATATGTTGTAACCATACTTCCATTTTGGGCGCCTCAAAAGTCTTACTATCTGAGGGATCGTGCTCTTAAATATGCTGAGAGAAATCTGTAAGTAACTTCCAGTTTCTTCGTAATGAAGTTTTTCAGTTACGTGCGTGCCAAAAATGTACAACGGCAGTTCAGCTTTGTAATTAGATCAATGCAAAATTCGTGGATCCATCTGAACACAATACACCAAAATTGAAAAACTGAAAGGTCCCATCAGATCGAGGTTGTTAAATCGAGTAAAGAAAAGCCAGGTAAAGTCTTCATTTCTTCGACTTAATCTTTTTTTAGAAAACCAGGGTTAATTCAGAAATTCAAATGAAGACTCTGAAGGTTAACAAATTTCTGCGATTGGGGTGAAAAACAGTGTTTCCTTCTGTCATGAAAATCTGAGGCCGTTATTCGCTATTGTAAATAATAATAAAGAGAAATGTATCAAACACGATAAAGAAAAGAAAATGCAGTAAAGCAAGAGAAAGCGAGAATATAAGGCAGTCTATACAAGGTAATCTTATCAATTCTTCGACTGACTATTTTTCAGAATACCTTAGCAAAATTCTTGAGATCTTGAATTGAGGCGATCCTGTACATTCGAACAAGAACTCTTAATGAAAGGGATTGTTGAGACAGAGATTAATTAACTCTAGTTCAAAATAATAGTCAACCGAGTGAGTAGCTGTTACTCTTTTCGTTCCAGTCTTCTGTTTTAGGAAAAATGATTAGGATATTACACTTCTTTTCTCATAGAGTGAAGAAGTTGTGAGTACTTAACTTGCGTCCTAACAATAATGTTTTAGTTAACAAATGCAAGATTTCTGAAAGCTTTTTAGAGATATGAAGTGATATTGAGTAGAAATAGACGATATGTACATAGATTCAATGAAATTAATCCAAGCCATCTTAAAACTTTTTAATAACTTATGGAGTTAGGCGAAATTCAGAACGAACTAACTGTAAGTAACCGTTTCGGTTCTTCGTAACAAAAGTTTTTCAGGCACCAAATCAGTATGTTATTAATTTCCTTGTTTATAACCTTTATACTTCTCAATAAAAAATGGTGTAGAGTATAAATGGCATTCTGCAAGAAAATTAGAAATGTACAATAATAGAAGAGCTAATGAAAGAAAAGTGATGTTTATGGAATCATTAGAACGACTAATCGTGGTAACTAACAATATATGGAATACGCATTTTAAAAAGTTACATTGTAACCAACTGTGAGTATTTTATTTCGGTTTCCCATAACGAGATTTTTCCAGCTTTTCAATTCAATTGTCCTATTGTAAAGAGATATCGTAATTGGAAGTTGGAAAATAAAACTGGAACAGTTTCATTACCACATGATTAGAAACAAATTAGAGCAGGTATCTAGAGGGCTTCCCAAGAAAAAACTGACGCTTATGAAATCTACTAAAGACGATGCAGAAAAATCCATACTTCTGGTAACCTCCTCCATTCGTTCAACAGTCTGTTTTAGATTATAATTCGGAATTCATCAAACTATGCATATTATAAACTACTGGGCAATTTATCGCTTGGCTTTTGAGCACTGCAAATACTGAAATTTCTTGAAATGGATAATCAACTGTGAGTAGTGTGCAGAGTCCCCATAACAATTTTTTTTTCCAAATCTAAGGTGAATAAAATCTGAACTTAATAAGAAAATTGAATCAATACAGAAAACACATTGGATTATCGGAAAGAAAGCAGAAAACTGAGTCAGGTAACTCCGACATAACTTCCATTAATATTTTTTAGTCTTGATCAAATTGTATGAATAAATATGGTCGAAAATGATCATAAATAAACATATTCAGCTGTGAATATCCTATTTGGACATTGAAAAAACATTATTATGTTGGATCAGGCTAATCTACAAGAGAAAAAATAATTAAAACACAAAAGGTTGGAGGAAGTTGATACTTTTAGAAAATGAACAGGTACCGTAGAATTGAACTTCTCTTGGAATTGTGCTAACATCATTTTCAGATTATTCATAAATACCAAAGTTTGCATCCATAAAAACAGATAAAATCGGTAGCAATAGGAGAAAAATCAACCATTTTGGAATTATTTTCATAGCAAACCTAACTCTGATTGGCTAGCCGCCTTCGACTTTTTCGAAAAGTGAAAAAAAACCTGAGGTAACCACCCCAAAGAAAAACCTGTCGCATCTTTTGTAGGAATCGAATTCAACATCGTAGTTCTTCAAATTAATGAAAAAAAATTGGATGACTGCCAATATTAACTATTGCCGACAATGAACAGGTACCGTTGAATTGAACTTCTCTTGGAATTCTGCTAACATCATTTTCAGATTAATCATAAATACCAAAGTTTGTATCCATAAAAACAGATAAAATCGGTACCAGCAATAGGAGAAGAAATCAACCAATTTGGAATTATATTTATAGCAAAACTCTGATTGGCTAGTCGCCCTCTAGTTTTTCGAAAAGTGGAAAAAATCTGAGGTAACCACCCCAAAGAAAAACCTGTCGCATCTTTTGTAGGAATCGAATTCAACATCGTAGTTCTTCTAATTAATGAAAAAAAAATTGGATGACTGCCAATATTAACTATAGCCGACAATGAACAGGTACCGTTGAATTGAACTTCTCTTGGAATTCTGCTTACATCATTTTCAGATTATTCATAAATACCAAAGTTTGCATCCATAAAAACAGATAAAATCGGTACCAGCAGTAGGAGAAAAAAATTAACCATTTGGAATTATTTTCATAGCAAAACTCTGTATGGCTAGTCGCCCTCTAGTTTTTCGAAAAGTGAAAAAAACCTGAGGTAACCACCCCAAAGAAAAACCTGTCGCATCTTTTGTAGGAATCGAATTCAACATCGTAGTTCTTCAAATTAATGAAAAAAAATTGGATGACTGCCAATATTAACTATTGCCGACAATGAA
Source organism: Propylea japonica (assembly GCA_013421045.1). NCBI lineage: Eukaryota > Metazoa > Arthropoda > Insecta > Coleoptera > Coccinellidae > Propylea > Propylea japonica. The sequence goes on along the minus strand of JACDNR010000023.1, from coordinate 13,215 downwards.
CAGGTACCGTTGAATTGAACTTCTCTTGGAATTCTGCTAACATCATTTTCAGATTATTCATAAATACCAAAGTTTGCATCCATAAAAACAGATAAAATCGGTACCAGCAATAGGAGAAAAAATCAACCAATTTGAAATTATTTTCATAGCAAAACTCTGTGTGGCTAGTCGCCCTCTAGTTTTTCGAAAAGTGGAAAAAATCTGAGGTAACCACCCCAAAGAAAAACCTGTCGCATCTTTTGTAGGAATCGAATTCAACACCATAGTTCTTCAAATTAATAAAATAGATAGGATGACTGCCAATATTAACTACCTACTACCGACAACATTTCTTGAGAGAAACAATTACCCGCCACGTAAAGAGTGAATTGTCTTATGATGAAAGATCGTGTTCGAATCTGAAATGAAAAAATACCATCAGATATGATGAAGGATTTGGTAGCAGCTAGGAAGTGAGTTCCCAAATACTGACTTATGTTGTAGGAACCAACACTAATGCATTTTCAAAGACTGGATGATGACTTTCAAAACCGAAGAATCCAAAGAAATAAATAAGAACGCTAGTAGCGATATAGAGAGGGTGAGTCGCCCATAACTACACTTGTTTTAGAACCTTGCGCCCAAATACCCAATGAAGGAACAAACGCTCATTTTTATGAAGCAGAAAATTACCAAAATGCTTGATGCAGCCAATCATGAGGAATGAAAGAGAAGGCTAACTGTAACCGAGTCGTCCATAACGATTTTTTTGTAGGAACTTCTTTCCATTTACCCTGACAAAACATCAGACACTCTCACTTTCAAAAAGAAGAAAATAATCATAACGAGATGTAGCGAAGTTGCTGGAATAAAGAAGAATCTGTCGTGAAAGAAGTAAGTCGTCCCATAACAACCTTTATTGTAGGAATCAGATCCCTTAACACAATGAAGCAACCGTCTTCATGAAGAAGGAGAAAAAAGATCCCTTGATGGAACTGAAGGTAAACAATCAAGAAACCATCCTTTGCAGAAAGAAGACTACCGAAACCAACTGCAACCAAAGAATCGAAGCAATCAAGATCGCCATGGGCCATGGAGGAAGTGAGTCATCCCATAACGACGTTTGTTGTAGAGATCAGAGCCATCAACGCAATCAAGCAACCATCTTTTGCGAGATGACTTCCCAAAGAAACTGCAACCGAATCACTAGAGGAATGAAGATCCCAATCTGCCATGGAGGAAGTGAGTCATCCCATAACGACATTTGTTGTAGGAACCAGAACCTTTTAGGTATTATTTTTTCGCAAAAAGAGAAGGAAGACCACCTGAAGCAACTGCAGAAATACTATCAATCAACCGTCTTTTGCAAGAAGATGACTACCCGAAACAACTGCAGTCGAATCGCCAAAGAAATTCGCCATCAACTATGAAGGTAGTGAGTTACCCATAACATTTGTTGTAGGAATTTTTAAGAAGAAAAATAAAAGAAAAAGGACACCATCAAGCAAACATCTATGTAAAATATTCTAAGATAAAGCAACTCCAGACGAATCATCAGAAGATTGAAAAGGCCATCAACCAGCAAGGAAGTGAGTCATCCCATAACAACATTTGTTGTAGGAATCAGAGTCCTCAAATCAATGAAGCAACTGTCATTCGGAAAAGAAGAAGACCACCTAAAGCAACTGCAGCCATACCATCAACCATTTTTCGCAAGAAGATGACTACCCAGAGCAACATCAACCATGGAGGCAGTGAGTCGTCCCATAACAACATTTGTTGTAGGATTCGGTGCCCTCAACGCAATGCAGCAACCGTCTTTTGGAAGAAGAAGAAGAGAAGAAGATGACGACCTGGAGAACTGCAACCAAACCATCGAGCAACCATATTCTGCGAGGAGATGACTATCCAAAGCAACTTCAGGCAAATCACCAGAAGAATGAAGAAAGCCATCAACCATAGAGGAAGTGAGTCTTCCCATAACAACATTTGTTGTAGGAATCAAGGCCCTCAACACAATGAAGCAACCGTGCTTTGGAAGAAGAAGAGAAGAAGATGACCACCTGGAGAATTGCAACCAAACCATCGAGCAACCATAATCTGCAAGAAGATGACTATCCAGAGCAACTTCAAGCCATATCACCAGAAAAATGAAGAAAGCCATCAACCAAAGAGAAAGTGAGTCTTCCCGTAACAACATTTGTTGTAGGAATCAAGGCCCTCAACACAATGAAGCAACCGTCTTTTGGAAGAAGAAGAGAAGAAGATGACCACCTGGAGAATTGCAACCAAACCATCGAGCAACCATAATCTGCAAGAAGATGACTATCCAGAGCAACTTCAGGCAAATCACCAGAAGAAGAAAGCCAACAACCATAGAGGAAGTGAGTCTTCCCGTAACAACATTTGTTGTAGGAATCAAGGCCCTCAACACAATGAAGCAACCGTCTTTTGGAAGAAGAAGAAGAGAAGAAGATGACCACCTGGAGAACTGCAACCAAACCATCGAGCAACCATAATCTGCAAGAAGATGACTATACACAGCAACTTCAGGCAAATCACCAGAAGAATGAAGAAAGCCATCAACCATAGAAGAAGTGAGTCTTTCTATCAAAAAAGAACAAGAACAGAGATTGGACGATCTGGACCTTTGTATTCTAGTCTTTCCACATTTAATAGCTTACCAAATGACATAAAAAAATATTTAAATGTATGTAATTACAATAATTTCAAAAAACTTCTTAAAAGTAAACTATGTTAACAATCAATGTGTTGATTTATAGTTGTAAATAAATAAAAAAAATAATAACATCATCTGTTGTAGGAATAAGTGCCCTCATCACAATGAAGCAACCGTCTTTTGGAAAAAGAAGAGGAGAAAAAGATGACCACCTGGAGAACTGCAACCAAACCATCTAGCAACCATATTCTGGAAGAAGATGACTATCCACAGCAACTTCAGGCAAATCACCAGAAGAATGAAGAAAGCCAACAACCATAGAGGAAGTGAGTCTTCCCATAACAACATTTGTTGTAGGAATCAAGGCCCTCAACACAATGAAGCAACCGTCTTTTGGAAGAAGAAGTAGAGAAGAAGATGACCACCTGGAGAACTGCAACCAAACCATCGAGCAACCATAATCTGCAAGAAGATGACTATCCAGAGCAACTTCAAGCATATCACCAGAAGAATGAAGAAAGCCATCAACCATAGAGGAAGTGAGTCTTCCCATAACAACATTTGTTGTAGGAATCAAGACCCTCAACACAATGAAGCAACCGTCTTTTGGAAGAAGAAGAAGAGAAGAAGATGACCACCTAGAGAACTGCAACCAAACCATCGAGGAACCATATTCTGCAAGAAGAAGACTATCCACAGCAACTTCAGGCTAATCAACAGAAGAATGAAGAAAGCCAACAACCATAGAGGAAAAGAGTCTTCCCATAACAACATTTGTTGTAGGAATAAGTGCTCTCAACACAATGAAGCAACCGTCTTTTGGAAGAAGAAGTAGAGAAGAAGACGACCACCTGGAGAACTGCAACAAAACCATCGAGCAACCATATTCTGCAAGAAGATGACTATCCACAGTAACTTCAGGCAAATCACCAGAAGAGATGAAGAAAGCCATCAACCCTAGAGGAAGTGAGTCTTCCCATAACAACATTTGTTGTAGGAATAAGTGCCCTCAACACAAGAAGCAACCGTCTTTGGAAGAAGAAGAGAGTAGAGAAGAAAATGACCACCTGGAGAACTGCAACCAAACCATCGAGCAACCATATTCTGCAAGATGACTATCCACAGCAACTTCAGGCAAATCACCAGAAGAATGAAGAAAGCCATCAACCTAGAGGAAGTGAGTCTTCCCATAACAACATTTGTTGTAGAAATGAGTGCCCTCAACACAAGGAAGCAACCGTCTTTTGAAAGAAGAAGTAGAGAAGAAAATGACCACCTGGAGAACTGCAACCAAACCATCGAGCAGCCATATTCTGCAAGATGACTATCCACAGCAACTTCAGGCAAATCACCAGAAGAATGAAGAAAGCCATCAACCCTAGAGGAAGTGAGTCTTCCCATAACAACATTTGTTGTAGAAATGAGTGCCCTCAACACAAGGAAGCAACCGTCTTTTGAAAGAAGAAGTAGAGAAGAAAATGACCACCTGGAGAACTGCAACCAAACCATCGAGCAACCATATTCTGCAAGATGACTATCCACAGCAACTTCAGGCAAATCACCAGAAGAATGAAGAAAGCCATCAACCCTAGAGGAAGTGAGTCTTCCCATAACAACATTTGTTGTAGAAATGAGTGCCCTCAACACAAGGAAGCAACCGTCTTTTGAAAGAAGAAGTAGAGAAGAAAATGACCACCTGGAGAACTGCAACCAAACCATCGAGCAACCATATTCTGCAAGATGACTATCCACAGCAACTTCAGGCAAATCACCAGAAGAATGAAGAAAGCCATCAACCCTAGAGGAAGTGAGTCTTCCCATAACAACATTTGTTGTAGGAATCAAGGCCTCAACACAATGAAGCAACCGTCTTTTGGAAGAAGAAAAAGAAGAGAAGAAGATGACCACCTAGAGAACTGCAACCAAACCATCGAGCAACCATAATCTGCAAGAAGAATACTATCCACAGCAACTTCAGGCAAATCACCAGAAGAACGAAGAAAGCCAACAACCATAGAGGAAGTGAGTCTTCCCATAACAACATTTGTTGTAGGAATCAAGACCCTCAACACAATGAAGCAACCGTCTTTTGGAAGAAGAAGAAGATAAGAAGACGACCACCTGGAGAACTGCAACCAAACCATCGAGCAACCATATTCTGCAAGAAGATGACTATCCACAGCAACTTCAGGCAAATCACCAGAAGAATGAAGAAAGCCAACAACCCTAGAGGAAGTGAGTCTTCCCATAACAACATTTGTTGTAGGAATCAAGGCCCTCAACACAATGAAGCAACCGTCTTTTGGAAGAAGAAAAAGAAGAGAAGAAGATGACCACCTAGAGAACTGCAACCAAACCATCGAGCAACCATAATCTGCAAGAAGAATACTATCCACAGCAACTTCAGGCAAATCACCAGAAGAACGAAGAAAGCCAACAACCATAGAGGAAGTGAGTCTTCCCATAACAACATTTGTTGTAGGAATCAAGACCCTCAACACAATGAAGCAACCGTCTTTTGAAGAAGAAGAAGATAAGAAGACGACCACCTGGAGAACTGCAACCAAACCATCGAGCAACCATATTCTGCAAGAAGATGACTATCCACAGCAACTTCAGGCAAATCACCAGAAGAATGAAGAAAGCCAACAACCATAGAGGAAGTGAGTCTTCCCATAACAACATTGTTGTAGGAATCAAGGCCCTCAACACAATGAAGCAACCGTCTTTTGAAGAAGAAGTAGAGAAGAAGATGACCACCTGGAGAACTGCAACCAAACATCGAGCAACCATAATCTGCAAGAAGATGACTATCCAGAGCAACTTCAAGCATATCACCAGAAGAATGAAGAAAGCCATCAACCATAGAGGACGTGAGTCTTCCCATAACAACATTTGTTGTAGGAATCAAGACCCTCAACACAATGAAGCAACCGTCTTTTCTAAGAAGAAGAAGAGAAGAAGATGGCCACCTAGAGAACTGCAACCAAACCATCGAGCAACCATATTCTGCAAGAAGAAGACTATCCACAGCAACTTCAGGCAAATCACCAGAAGAATGAAGAAAGCCACCAACCATAGAGGAAGTGAGTCTTCCCATAACAACATTTGTTGTAGGAATCAAGGCCCTCAACACAATGAAGCAACCGTCTTTGGAGAGAAGAAGAAGAAGAAGGGAAGAAGATGACCACCCTAGAGAACTGCAACCAAAACCATCCATAACAACATTTGTTGTAGGAATCAAGACCCTCAACACAATGAAGCAACCGTCTTTCGAAGAAGAAGAAGAGAAGAAGATGACCACCTAGAGAACTGCAACCAAACCATCGAGCAACCATATTCTGCAAGAAGAAGACTATCCACAGCAACTTCAGGCAAATCACCAGAAGAATGAAGAAAGCCAACAACCATAGAGGAAGTGAGTCTTCCCATAACAACATTTGTTGTAGGAATCAAGGCCCTCAACACAATGAAGCAACCGTCTTTTGGAAGAAGAAGAAGGGAAGAAGATGACCACCTAGAGAACTGCAACCGAACCATCGAGCAACCATAATCTGCAAGAAGAAGACTATCCACAGCAACTTCAGGCAAATCACTAGAAGAATGAAGAAAGCCAACAACCATAGAGGAAGTGAGTCTTCCCATAACAACATTTGTTGTAGGAATCAAGGCCCTCAACACAATGAAGCAACCGTCTTTTGGAAGAAGAAGAAGAAGAAGGGAAGAAGATGACCACCTAGAGAACTGCAACCAAACCATCGAGCAACCATATTCTGCAAGAAGATGACTATCCACAGCAACTTCAGGCAAATCACCAGAAGAATGAAGAAAGCCATCAACCCTAGATAAAGTGAGTCTTCCCATAACAACATTTGTTGTAGAAATAAGTGCCCTCAACTCAATAAATCAACCGTCTTTTGGAAGAAGAAGAAGAGAAGATGACCACCTGGAGAACTGCAACCATATTCAGCAAGAAAATGACTATCCACAGCAACTTCAGGCAAATCACCAGAAGAATGAAGAAAGCCAACAACCATAGAGGAAGTGAGTCTTCCCATAACAACATTTGTTGTAGGAATCAAGGCCCTCAACACAATGAAGCAACCGTCTTTTGGAAGAAGAAGAAGAAGAAGGGAAGAAGATGACCACCTAGAGAACTGCAACCAAACCATCCATAACAACATTTGTTGTAGGAATCAAGACCCTCAACACAATGAAGCAACCGTCTTTTCGAAGAAGAAGAAGAGAAGAAGATGACCACCTAGAGAACTGCAACCAAACCATCGAGCAACCATATTCTGCAAGAAGAAGGACTATCCACAGCAACTTCAGGCAAATCACCAGAAAATGAAGAAAGCCATCAACCATAGAGGAAGTGAGTCTTCCCATAACAACATTTGTTGTAGGAATCAAGGCCCTCAACACAATGAAGCAACCGTCTTTTCGAAGAAGAAGAAGAGAAGAAGATGACCACCTAGAGAACTGCAACCAAACCATCGAGCAACCATATTCTGCAAGAAGAAGACTATCCACAGCAACTTCAGGCAAATCACCAGAAGAATGAAGAAAGCCATCAACCATAGAGGAAGTGAGTCTTCCCATAACAACATTTGTTGTAGGAATCAAGGCCCTCAACACAATGAAGCAACCGTCTTTTGGAAGAAGAAGAAGGGAAGAAGATGACCACCTAGAGAACTGCAACCAAACCATCGAGCAACCATATTCTGCAAGAAGAAGACTATCCAGAGCAACTTCAGGCAAATCACCAGAAGAATGAAGAAGAAAGCCATCAACCTAGAGGAAATGAGTCTTTCCATAACAACATTTGTTGTAGAAATGAGTGCCCTCAACTCAATAAATCAACCGTCTTTTGGAAGAAGAAGTTGAGAAGAAGATGACCACCTGGAGAACTGCAACCAAACCATCGAGCAACCATATTCTGCAAGAAGAAGACTATCCAGAGCAACTTCAGGCAAATCACCAGAAGAATGAAGAAAGCCATCAACCCTAGAGGAAATGAGTCTTTCCATAACAACATTTGTTGTAGAAATGAGTGCCCTCAACTCAATAAATCAACCGTCTTTTGGAAGAAGAAGTTGAGAAGAAGATGACCACCTTTAGAACTGCAACCAAACCATCGAGCAACCATATTCTGCAAGAAGATGACTATCCAGAGCAACTTCAAGCATATCACCAGAAGAATGAAGAAAGCCATCAACCATAGAGGACGTGAGTCTTCCCATAACAACATTTGTTGTAGGAATCAAGACCCTCAACACAATGAAGCAACCGTCTTTTCTAAGAAGAAGTAGAGAAGAAGATGGCCACCTGGAGAACTGCAACCAAACCATCGAGCAACCATAATCTGCAAGAAGATGACTATCCAGAGCAACTTCAAGCCATATCACCAGAAAAATGAAGAAAGCCATCAACCAAAGAGAAAGTGAGTCTTTCCGTAACAACATTTGCTGTAGGAATCAAGGCCCTCAACACAATGAAGCAACCGTCTTTTGGAAGAAAAAGAGAAGAAGATGACCACCTGGAGAATTGCAACCAAACCATCGAGCAACCATAATCTGCAAGAAGATGACTATCCAGAGCAACTTCAGGCAAATCACCAGAAGAAGAAAGCCAACAACCATAGAGGAAGTGAGTCTTTCCATAACATCATTTGTTGTAGAAATAAGTGCCCTCAACTCAATAAATCAACCGTCTTTTGGAAGAAGAAGAAGAAAAGATGACCACCTGGAGAACTGCAACCAAACCATCGAGCAACCATATTCAGCAAGAAAATGACTATCCACAGCAACTTCAGGCAAATCACCAGAAGAATGAAGAAAGCCAACAAGCATAGAGGAAGTGAGTCTTCCCATAACAACATTTGTTGTAGGAATAAGTGCCCTCAACACAATGAATCAACCGTCTTTTGGAAGAAGAAGAAGATAAGAAGACGACCACCTGGAGAACTGCAACCAAACCATCAAGCAACCATATTCTGCAAGAAGATGACTATCCACAGCAACTTCAGGCAAATCACCAGAAGAATGAAGAAAGCCAACAACCTTAGAGGAAGTGAGTCTTCCCATAACAACATTTGTTGTAGGAATAAGTGCCCTCAACACAATGAAGCAAGTCTTGGAGGAAGAAGAAGAGAAGAAAGATGACCACCTGGAGAACTGCAGCCAAACCATAGAGCAACCATTATCTGCAATGAAGCAACCGTCTTTTGGAAGAAGAAGATGACTACCTGGAGCAACTACAGCCAAACCATCAAGCAACTATCTTTTGGAAGAAGATGACTATCCAGAGATGAACTTCAGCAAATCGCCTGCGGCAAAAGAAAGTGTCGAAGGAGTTGAATAAATGTCATAACGACGTTTAAGAATTGGATACTACTGTATCCAGCTCAAGAACGAAAACTGTCGGTTTCAAGAAGGAGAAAAAGAGGACCACCTGAAGCAACAGCAGCCAAACCATCATAACAATGCAGATTGCAATCAGCCATGGAGGAAGTGAGTAACGACCTTTGTTTTAGGAATTGAAGGCCTCAATGGTATCCATCATTTACAAGAAAAAGAGGAGAAGAAAAAGAAGAGCCCCTAAAGCATCTGCAGCAAAACCAACATGCAACCGTCTTCAAGAAGCAGACTACCCAAAGAATCTGCTACCAAACCATTAGACCACCGTATTCTGTAAGAAGAAGACTACCAAAGCAACTGCAGTCAAGCCATCAAAGTCGTCTGTTGTAGGTATCAGAGCCCTCAACACAATGAAGCCAAACTTCTTTTAGAAAAAGAAGAGGAGAAGAGAAGAATAAGAAACACCACCTGGCAACTGCAGCCAAACAAACCATCTTATGCAAGAAGAAAACTACCCAAAACATCTGCTACCAAACAATCAGACAACCGTATTCTGCAAGAAGAAATATTCTGAAACATCAAAGCAAGAAGATCGCTAACAGCCAGGGAAGAAGTGAGTCGTCTCATAACGACATCTGTTGTACGAATCAGAGTCCCCAACACAATAAAGCCAAACGTCGTTTAGAAGAATAAGAGAAGGAGATGAAAAGTAGAAGAGAAGAAGAAATGAAGATTATTATCAGCCATAGGGAAAGTGAGTCATCCCATAACAACAATTGTTGTAGGTATCAGAGTCCCCAATGCAATCGAGGCAGCCAAACAATCAGACAAAAATGAATAGGACCACTTCAAGCTGCAGCCAAACAAACCATCAGACAAAGAAAAAAGACTTTGTAGTATTATGCGAACCATTATCTTTCAAGCGAACCAGAATGATGACTGCTATGCAATCAGTATTTCAATGTAAGTTCTTTATATTTCAAACTGAATGAATTTTCACTGGTATATTTTTTTCTAGTTTTTCAAAGAGAAGCATGAATGATGAAATGAAGATTGGATCATTTTTGTGAGAAGTGTTGTTGATGCTGAGGATCATACATTGGAAGAATGGAACCATATAGAGAGGAGAACCATTTATTGAACGATGAGTATCTTTCATTAGGAAAATATCTCTTGGACGAAGAGGACTTTCTAATTGAAAACGAAGACAATATATTGGTAGAAGTTGAATATCTGTTGACGAAAAGAATTATCTATTGATAGAAGCAGATCATTTGTTGAAAAAAGAAGACCATCTAGTTGAGAAGCGGACTATCTGTTGGAGAGAAATACCATCAAGTTGAGAAGACCACCCATCGAAAAAGATGACTATCTGTTTGATGAGAAGACCATCTTAGTGGACGAGACGATCAGAAGAAAACCATATATCTTTTAGATGAGAAACTATTCAGTGGAGAAGTGTACCATCTTTGGGAAAGAGGATCATAGACCATCTATTGAAAAAAGGATTATAATAAGGGGAAGAAGATCATTCTGTGGAGAACATGACCACCTACTGGGGAAGAGATGGCACCTACTGAACAAGAGGACCGGCTACTGGGGAAGAGAACCATCGCCTGGAGAAGACGACCACCTACTGGAAAACAGAACCACCACCTGGAGAAGACGACCCTCTTCTGATGAGGAGGACCACCTACTGGAGAAAAGGACCATTACTGGAGAGAGAGAACCATCGAATCGCCTGGAGAAGACGACCAACTACTGGAGAAGAGGACGACACCTGCTGGAGGAGAAGAGGACAACCACCTGGAGAAGACGACCACCACCTGGAGAAAAGGACCACCACATGGAGAAGAGGACCACAACCTGCTGGAGAAGAGGATCCCCTACTGGAGAAGAGGACCACCACCTGGAGAAGAGGACCACTACCTGGAGAAGAGGACCACCACATGGAGAAGACCCTACTGGAGAAGAGGACCACCACCTGGAGAAGAGAAGAGGACCACCACATGGAGAAGAGGACGGCCTACTGGAGAAGAGGACCACCACCTGGAGAAGAGGATCCCCTACTGGAGAAGAGGACCACCACCTGGAGAAGAGGATCCCCTACTGGAGAAGAGGACCACCACCTGGAGAAGAGAAGAGGACCACCACATGGAGAAGAGGACCACCACATGGAGAAGAGGACCACCTGCTGAAAAAGTGGACCATCACCTGCGGAAGAGGACCACCTACTGGAGAAGAGTACCATCTATGGGACATGAATATTATCTTGTGGAGGAGAGGACTATCTACTGGAGAAGAGAGTATCTACTGAAGAAGAGGATATCTACTAGAGAAGAGGACCATCAACCGGGGAAGCGGACCTCCTACTGGAGAAGACCATCTATTGGAGAGGAATATTATCTTTCAGAAAAGAGGACTATCTACTGGAGAAGAGAACCATCTACTGGGGAAAAGGAAAACCTACTGGAGAAGAGGATCATTCTTTGGACGAGAGGGTCATCTACTGAGGAAGAGGATCATCCTGTGGAGAGGCAGATTGAAATTGGATATCACTCAATTTGAAGAAGAATCAAGAAGGAACAAAATCATCGGCGGAAGGAGAAAGGTCAAATGGACAATATACGAGGAGAAGGTAGATCTGAAAATCAAACTAAGAAATGAAATAACAATAAGAAGGAAAAAGATGATACAATACAATAAATGAAATAACTAAATCAAGGATCGCAAATAACATGGGAATTATGATTGAATACAATGGGACAAAATGAACATCATTTGAGAAAATAGTGGACACCCAAGGTAAGTCATGAGCAAAACTTGCTCTTTTAATGATCCAATAATATCTACGAATGAAACAAATTATTCATGCCGAAAATTTCTGTTTTAGGTTATGAGCTAAAAGTGAAAGTGAATTAATTAAAACAATAAACCATCATTGCAAAATTGTGTTCGGAAACTTCAGGACCAACCAATAACAAATTTTTTAGGTTTTTCTGTTGGGTAAGGTACTAATATTATTTTTCAGGTAAATACAGCACAATGGTAGTAGCGTTTGCAAGGATCCAAGAAATGAAACGACAGCTTTTAAAAATGCGGCCAATTTCTAGAGAACCAGAGTTTCACATCGAAGCAATCTTTTCTACTTTATTGAAATCGCCAAACTTCTTATCAAAATTTTTTAGAAACTAACTGTCCAATAGTTGAAACTGAAAGAATCCGCACAATTTCTTCACAATAAGCTGGAATATATCTAATTGCGCAGTGAGCTTTCTATAACAAACAAACTAATATCATGGAGAATATTCTGAATGAAGGATCAAGACAAGAATTCAACATTTTAGAAATTATCTGTTTTTGGTACGATTACAAAGGACGAAGTACAAATCAGCAATGATAGAATGAAGAACTTCAATTAAATTAATACATAATTCAGTAACGTTGATCGAATCCCAACCTTGGAAAAATATCTGTGTAATAATTGGATTATATAAGACTTGGATTAGAGTTACATCAAATGATTCCATTTTATAATCGTTTCAAGCAATGTCGATTAATGGGGCTTCTTGGTGCCGCATAGATAGTTGGATAACAAATGAAAAAGTCACACAAATGAACCAGTCTAGGTATTCTTGGGGGGATTTCCATGCACAATGATCCGTAAATTTCAACATATAAACAGTAGATGAGGGATATTAGAAATTCAGCATTGGGGGAACAACATCAATTGAATGAAACTTCAAATTTAGAATCTTTGAATTTGCTGTAAAATAGTATTCGAATGAATGCCATCACTTCCATTTTATGAATTCTAAAATATTTGGCAAAGTTTTTATTTCGTTATCTACTGAATAAATGATGATACATCCCCAAACTGCAATTGCCAAGAGGAGGATGACAACAAGCCCATTGGAATTGATAGTGAGTTCAACCTTTTTTATAATTCGTTTGTTTTAATATTTTTGAAATTTTTCTCTTTGTTATTTTCATACAATAACGTTCATTTATCCAATTGTAAAAACTATTTATTTTTTCAGGGTATGAATTTTATTCTTATTAATCTACATCATAACCATGAGAGACATTGAAAGGGCCCAGTTCTATTAGAAGTTAGTTGATTTCTCTGCATTTTTAACTACTTATCAATGCCAGTTTATAAATTACCTATTTGAAATAAATTACCAATTCTAAATG
>JACDNR010000022.1:0-61379 GCA_013421045.1 Propylea japonica | reverse complement strand
AGACCGAAATGTCAGAGTTCACAGAGCACTAATATATAGAGTTCGTTTTTCATCACTTCATTCAGAGGAACGGTCTATGTTTCAATCAAAATTCGAGCACAGGTGGTATAGAGTATAGAACATCAAAATTATCGAGTTTCATCCCAAACTGCAAATGGCGGCCCTTGCTTCACTTTTTCTACGTGACAGTAAGGAAGTTCGACGTTCAGTTAGTATATAGGTCCATGATATGGCATAGATGTGTCACATGGTAACGATGATTCCTCTGGTCAGGGGTCACTCGCAATTCCATACATTGGAAGGGGATTCTATGATTGCACTGACTATCTAAATCATGGACTAAGAATTAAATACAATTTGGATATCCCTTACGGAAAGCACATAGATTTATAATACTAACTAGATAGCGAACATGTCAAAAATTTTGAGGCAAGCGCGCGGCCATTTGCAGTTGGAGTGAAATCGACTAATTTGAGAGTTGTCAATTTTTCAACGAACTGAAATATTAGAATTAGCGAGGTTATACCGTTTTTGAGGAATCTATTGTGTTATAATCATCATTAATGGTACATTATTTTAATAACTAATCACACGAACGAAAAAAATTATTATTTGATATAGACCCGAAATGTCAGTGTTCACAGAACACTAATATACAGAGTTTCGTTTTTCATCATTCTTTCAAAGGAACGTCTATGTTTCAATCAAAATTCGAGCACATATGGCATAAAACATCAAAATATTTTGTGGTCCACTCCAAACTGCAAATGGCGGCGATTGCCTCACTTTTTTCTACGTGACAGTAAGGAAGTTCGACGTCCAGGTAGTATTATAGGTCCATGGGAAAGCATAGATGTGTCACAGATGGTAACGATAATTACTTGGTCAGTGGTCACTCTCATTTCCATACATCGGAATGAGAGATTCTATGATCGTATCAACCGTCGAAACAAATTGGGCATCCTCACGGGAAACCACAGAGGTTGGCGTCTTTAGGAATGTCAAACACGATTCAAACGGTATTGACTGATTGAATATGAAAGAGTTCACTGGCATCATAATATGAGCCCCTTTGTATTGTAAAAATTCATCCACGTATCTGATTGCTTTTCCTTATTTTCCAAACATTCCTTACGGTCTTCGAAGCCTATAATATCTCATTATACGTCGTTTCGTCGAAAAACCTGTTCGACGGCCACCATATTTTTGCTCCTATTCCATATTATTGGCGGAATATTAATAGGTTCTGGTATTACAGAATATCAACATGATGTTGACTGCGTGGTAGGAATTTTGAATAGAGAGAAGCTCCTTTATATGAATGTAAATGAGACTAATAATTATGTACATTCACCTTGCTACCAGTCGGCTGGTTCAGAATTTTCAGGATTCGAGCACGGCAGATATAACGAGACTCCAGTCCTGGTCCGGAGAAACATTCTTTAGTGCCGAAAGAGATAAATTATCGAAAACGTCATTAATGGAACGCATTCAATCTTGTTGAAACCATATCTTGTCTGTCAGGGTCTATACTTGAATTCTAAAGAGTTATACAATAAAAGATGTTATTTTGAATAGCCCGCTATTGGTGGTAGAAGTCACTTTTGAAGCTGTCATTTTTTGACATTTCACAAGTAGAAACTACGCCATTGATAAAATGGAACGATACACGCTTCAAGAACGCATTGAAATTATTAAAATTCACTATAAAAGTGGTGGAAAATTTGGCAGAGACGGTTCGTAAAACTCGACCAATTTTAGGTCGTCGTGAAGCACCTTGTCGGACCGCAATAAAAAAAATTGGTGGAATCATTCGAGCTGTTAGGACAAGTTAGTGATGTGAAGAATAAAACCCGTACATGTCGCTCAAGAACAGCCGAGAATATTGCTGCTGTTGCCGAAAGTGTTGAAGAAAACCCACCATTCCTCGTCTTTCTTTGAAAATAGGCATTCCACAAACGTCATTACACCGTATTTTGCATAAAGATTAGGTCTTAAGGCTAATGAAGTTCATTAAACACAAGAACTCAAGCCTTTTTGCGGGAAAAGTTTCCGGACCGTTTTTATCTCTCGAAGAGTGATCACAATTGGCAACCGAGATCTTGTGATTTAACACCTTGCGACTTCTTCCTTTGGGACCACGTGAAACAGAAGGTCTACGCCAATAGCCCAGCGTCGATTCAAGACCTCAAAGATGGAATTCGTGAGGCTATCGAGGACATGGGGCAGCCATTTTGCGATTTGGTTATGGAAAATTTCATTAAAAGGATATGGTCCTGTAAGCGTGATCGTGGTGTTCATTTGCCTGATGTTATTTTTCACTATTAACGGCATAGCTTCTTCCTTATAATGAAATAAACATCCGATCATTCATATTGAAAAATGGCATTTTTCTTTGAATATCAGAATAACACCTCTTATTGGAAAACTTTTTATTTTGTCTGTCAGTGTCTATAGTGAAATTCTATGAAATTATTAATTTTCTTTGGCAGCAGTTGAAACCATAGAAATCTTTCGTTGTCATAGTTTTCAGTGTATACATATTCGAACGATATTAATTCGAATCAACTGATCTTGAATGCTTATGACCAGTTGGTACAAAACTCATCAATGAATTCCTTCGAAAAACTTTTGGAGGTTAACCTCGACTACCATATAAGTTCGAAGAGCCACTTCCCTTCATTTCAATAATCAGATATGACCATTTATACCTTCGCAATAATTTAAAAGTTAATGGAAGCGAAATTAAAATACCCCACTTTCAATAAAGCATACGAGATCAGATACGTCAAAAATTCAAGTAGAAAAGAAACTGGTTAAGAGAGCATACAGTAAGCACGAATCGACCCGTGGGTAACACCAAGTCGATTAAATAAGACGATAAAACGACAAACAGGTTACCAAATTTTCGGTTAATGCTTCATTTCGGTCGTTTTCTCGGTCGTCCAAGTGGGCATAGACGGTTACTGCCGGTCTGTGCCATGGATGAAATTCGATATTTTTATTCGAAAAAATCGAATCTGATACCTGATGTTGAGGAAAAGTTAGAAATTGAACCGGTCTTTTCCATTTCGTCGGTGATTTCAATATTTTCAGACCAAATGAAGGATAAGTTGTATCACAGATAAATGTGAATGTTCTGTGGTTGTGCAAACTGCCAATTCGTAAGATGAAACACAGAAAACGTTGATATATTTCAATGATTTCATGGAGGGGTGTCAAAATATCATAAAATTTTCTTTAGTAAGTATACCCAGATACTGATATTCTATGACATAACCTTAATACAGTACCTAGAACCTAGAACAATTATTATTGAATCCCATCTCTCCCGTTGTTTTAAACTGTATATTTTAATAATCGTTGAATGCTTCCACGATTCATATTTCTTATCTAACTGACAAAAACTTCCTCTCACTGAGTTTGGCTTTCATTCTCATTTGTTAATTTCATATTGTTTCTATTTCTGAGATATTCCCATCAAATTTGCTCATCTAATTCATTAATAAGATGAAATCTTAATTATGAAGAGCGAAAGTGTTTCGAATGAATATTAAATATAGTTCTTGTGATTTTATGAAAGAATATGTTGGCATAACTGAGTGTTTATGAATGGGGACCACGGTATAGGTACAAAAAACGTGGAAAATTTCAACTTTGTATGAAAGAGTTTTCCAATAAAATGTGTTATTTTGATATTTAAAGAAAAATGCCAATTTTGAATATAAATATGATCGGATGTTTTTTCATTATAAAGAAGAAGCTATGCCGTTAATAGTGGAAAATAACATCAGGCAAATAACCACCAGGAACACGCTTACAGACCATATCATTTTAATGAAATTTTCACACAACCAAATCGCAGAGTGGCTGGCCTATGTCCTCGATAGCCTCACGAATTCCATCTTTGAGGTCTTGAATCGATGCTGGGACTATTGGCGTAGACCTTCTCTTTCACGTGGCCCAAAAGGAAGAAGTCGCAAGGTGTTAAATCACAAGATCTCGGTGGCCAATTGTGATCACCTCTTTTAGAGATAACACGGCCGGAAACTTTTCCGCAAAATATCACGTAGCGCTTCTTGTTGGAAGTAAACGTTGTCCAGATCAATACTATCCAATTCCGGCCAAAAAAATCATTAATCATCTCCCATTCCAAAGAACTACGAGGAAGGAATGGACAACCTGGGTTTTCTTCAATTCTTTGGGCTACAGCAGCAATATTATCGGCTGTTCTTGACCGACGTGCACGAGGTTTCATTCTTCACATCACTAACTTGTCCCAACAGCTCGAATTTTTCACAAAATTCTTTATTGCGGTCCGACAAGGTGCTTCACGACGACCCAAAAATGTTCGAGTTTTACGAACCGTCTCTGCCAAATTTCACATTTTTATAGTGAATTTTAATAATTTCAATGCGTTCTTGAAGCGTGTATCGTTCTTTTTTATTAATTGCGTAGTTTCTACTTAACAAATGTCAAAAAATGACAGCTTTAAACGTGACATCTACCGAAATAGCGGGCAATTCAAAATAGCACCTCTTATTGGAAAACCTTATTAGTTTCATTCAATCTTTGTAGTTTCTTTGGACCGTTTAGTGGTTAGGAATGTCTCTAAATCCTGAAAAGGCAACGAGCATAATAATTGGGTGTATCATAACCATCCAAGTCAATTTTAATAGCACTCAATCAGATAATTAGCTCCTCAGCTCGCTTTGTCCAGTAATTTACGATATCTTTGTTTCAATTTCAGATTCAGACGCGCTATGCCCAGTAAAGTTTTCCGCCGTTACTGAGAACATAACCTTAATTATTCCAGTGAAGTGTTTAATCGATGACAATACTGCGGTAGCAGATGTTCGAATGTTACAAATAGTTAATAGTTTTAGAACGTTTACAACGATTTATTTCAGTTTCATTGAAGTTTTATGAGATTGTGAAAGGAGAAATTCAATCCTAAGGTGGTAATATTGAACCGGATGCGTACCTGAATGCAATGTCATAGAGTATTCCAAGCTAATAACCGTTATTTTTATATAGTTGGCACTCGTTGATTCAGAATTCTCGTTTCTATGAACATCTTGACAGAAGTCCACAAAATCTAAGTTATCTTGATCATAGGATTATTTGAAAAATGTGCGTAGGTTTTCGACTTCAAAAGTTGTCCACTTGATATGTATCCAATTAAGTACAATATTCAACATGTTTCAAAATTCACGTTCTTTAGATAACCATGCTAGATAACCACAAGCAATCTCCCAGATCGTCACCCGATAAGGTTATGTGTGAAGACCCTCTGTAAAATATGAAAAACGTGAAAGAAAGAAAGACAAACATTGTGACGGACAGGTAGATGCATTAAAAACAGGTCTGTAGAGTAGAATGTAACGTCTTCGTGTTAAGAAATTATTTGTTTATGGGTGAAGGTAAACTTCTACCTAGAAAATTGTGTACCTATTTCATTGTTACCAACATAGGAAGCAAAACGAGAAAGATGAGAACTCGCTTCTTCATTTTCTGTGTTCGATGACATAGGGTGCATTTGTGTGTATACCGGGTGATTTTTTTTAGTGTGTTATTCATTCAGCTGTAAGAGTCGCATTTTCTTCGATAACGGCTAACTACTGAGTTTGAAGACATGAATTTTTGGAACCACTCTGTGTCAGTTGCAGGAACGTCCATTAAAATTTAAAGTCCATTAAATCTTATCCCTATTATTACAAGGAACTAATGGAGGATTAAGGTTGTAATGGACCTTTAAATTTTAATGGACCTTTAAATTTTAATGGACGTTCCTGCACTGAGCATCTAACTAATTTTTGTGTACCAAACTTTCATGTCTTCAAAACTCAGTATATAATTCTTTTGAATTGAGAGCTAACAAAATACAATACATGAAACAAAAAAAAGTCCCTAGCTGAGGTGGTGCAAAACGGCGGGGGGGTACCATACTATTCTGTCGTATGATACCAGAGCACAGGGAAAAACCTCAGTAGAAAAAACCCTGCCTCGCCGTTTTACAAAATTGAAAACTTAAAACTATTCGAATAAAATACCTTCAATATTTAGTTACAAAAACTACGTAATTCTTGCTCTTGGGCCAGGAGGGTGTTTTAAAACAAGGTCTGGCGTTCCAAGTGATGATTTTCGAATCTTCTGTTCTTCTAAGACCGCTACAGGACCCTACTGAAGGGTAATCATCTCCCATAGATTTAAACAGTGGTATTCATCCTAAATATCGAATTTAATTTCGGAATAATGATAAAAAACGTGTGTGACAAACTTATGTCGAAATGACATAACATAAATCAGTATAGTTAGCCGTTATCGAAGAAGAAAATGCGACTTTACAGCTAAATGAAATGAAGCACAATGAATCACCCGGTATACATCCATATCTTACTCCAAAGGCCACAAAAATTAATGCAGCAGATGTAATGAAACAGTTGAAGAATCATGGTAGATAACTATAAGATTCAAACCGGTATTTTTAATATGTACTTCCTTTTGAGCGCTCGTTATACTTAAAACGAGTGCTATATCGTTTTACCCAAATGTCTGTAGTTTTCGAATGTCAAATAGAATTCTTCCGTGGGGCCATCCGGCCGTCCGTGAGCACGATAACTTTCGAAGGGATTGTCCTAGAGACTTGAGATTTCCAGGGTGAATTCGGTTCCCAAAGCCGCAGTTAAGCCAGCCCAAATCGTACAGGTGTTCCATAAATTGTGGCCATTCTTGTTTTTTGTTCCTCAATTACTCAGACAAAACGAAAACTAATCGAATTGAAATTTTGCGGCCTCATAATAAGCCTCATGCAAAATTTTGTGGTCATAGTATCAACAGAACCATAGAAAATTCAATTGAAATAATGAAAAGAAGAAACTTTATATTTTCATAACAAGATTTCCGATTCGAGTGAAATTTATTTAGTGAATGAAGAATTGATAAATATTGAACGTTCATGCAAAATTTCAAGAGAATCGCATCATCTGAACCATAGAATTACATTTTTTCAATTTATTCATCTTTCCAATATCATTTTCGAATAATTTTAATAATCTAATTTCGATCGTGCTGATGTTTTGCATTTATATATTCAGTATCAATCTCAAATCCTATACAAAATTTTGAGATAATAGCTTTATTGCTCCACTAATGAGCTCAAAAGCACCTGCTCAGGGTTTTTCTTAAAATTTTTACTTCTGTGATGACTTCATTTATCCACATTAGAAATTTATTATAAGCACTAATCGTATTGTACGTACAAATCACCGCTATCTTAAACTCTGTTTGAAACCATAGAAATATTGAATTATTGTGTATTATATTTCAAATGTCAAAAACAATTTCTATGGTTCTTGAGGCCGCGTTCGAGAACAAGTTTTAAACGTAGCGAAACGTCCGAGTATGCCTATCAATTTTCCACAGGAAGAATACGGCATTCAATCCAGACACGATGAATAGAACGCAAAACTACATCGGAGAAATCGAATTTTCTGTGGTATATAGACCTCGATTGTTCGTTAGTAAGTTATGTTTATTCAGTACATTTCATTACTTTTGCTAGACCATAACAATAAATGATTCCTCAGAGAACATAATGCTCTTTGTTAGCCGAGCTGGTGATCGAACAAACAAAAAAACTGCACAGCTTGGTCTATAGGCATGTTTTAAAAAATGGTTCAATGGCGTACACGGAAATCTTAATTTGTCCTATTGTTCATGCTGCAGGATAAGTTATCCATCACTTCATTCTTGATAACCATTCGTATTGCTGTAGTGGAATTAATGAAAGAGGAAAGTGATGTTGGACAATGTTCTTTCCCTACCGTTATGAAAGAGTGATTTTTCCGCGTATTTTCTTCAGAAAAAAACACCAAAGTTTTACCACTTAACTTCAATATCTGCATCATTAAAATTTGGATTTTCATATACAGGGTGTCCCGTAAATACCACGCGAAAGTGACACTGGAGATAGATTGACATTAGGTCTTTCAGATAGCATCAACATGACCTCAGTAAAAGTCCGCTGGTTTTCGAGATTGTATAACCACTTTTGGGTTTTTTTGAAAATCTCCAATTTTCGGTCTTCAAACTCATGTTTTTTTTACCTAGGCTACCCTGAATAGTTGCTTTAAACAATAAAGTAATAAACTCACCGAGAACTAGAACAAAATCCTCAAAAAAATGTCTAACTTGTTGTATTTTATGACGAAGTTAAAACGTTAACATAAGTTTGACTGACTGATGTGAAAAAAAATCCGACTGAATTGACAATAATCGTAAAAACTGGTCCATTTCCAGCACTTTTCAAATGTACAACACTACCATTTTTTTGTGTCAAAAACTTAGAAATTATAAAAAAAAAAATTATGCCGAAATAATTAAAAATTAGGAAAAATGCACAAGTATCACCTGTTGCCAATTACATGTTGCTTGATATTCTTTCACGCTACCGTTTCAAAACAACCATTATTTTGCTCTTCTTTCTCTTTTTTTCTCACTTTTCTTTCATTTTTGTTTGCAAAAGTGGTGATATCTCGAAAACCAGGGACTTTTACTGGGGTCATGTTGATGCTATCTGATAGACCTAATGCCAATCTATCTCCAGTGTCACTTTCGCGTGGTATTTACGGGGACACTCTGTATATATCAAAATTTCAGTAATCTATAGTGAACGAGTGTATTACTATGTATATTAAATTTTTTATTTTCTGTGAAGCCGGTGGCTGTCATTATTTGTTTCAAAAATTTCAGCCATAGAATGAAAGATTAATTAGGTTGAAAGGTGAGGAATTGAGGGAAACAATTTTTGTTTGTGAACAGTTGAATTAACTTCATTTTATTATTTCAAATAGTACTATTTTTCTCTTCCACAAGAGCATCCTTCGGTGGGTTTTTCTTTGTTTTGACTTCCTTGTCTCAACCTTTCAGTTCTACTACTGAAACTAGAAACATTCCGGTTGTTCCTTCTTTTTGGTAGTAAATTCAAGAGGAAGGATCTGGTAGGAACAGCAGTATTTTTCAAAAACTACCTCTGCTATGAACTGGGATCTGTAACGATTAAACCCCATGAAATTTAATCTAAACTACAAAGTTTTGTGTAATACGTACTTACCTCGATAAAATAATCGTCATCTAGAAAACGCAAGGAGCAAAATTTCATATTCTGTAAAGGGTTTACCGATTTTAAGTATCAATTGCAAGGCTTTTCGTCAATCCATCAAAACACTTCTCGATATCCCTCCTACCCAGACACAAAATTTATCTCTAGCTTGGAATTCTTTTTTTCTCAGGAAGAACACTGGGAAACTGAATGAATTATACTTGAAAAATTATTAATAATGTTAAGTACTCACAAAAATCGCGACAACACAATACAAAATGAAAGAATAATGTCAAGTTACTCAGATCGTCACCAGAGGGCGTATCGCTTAGCTTGATTTGCCTATTATTACCAACGTTGTGGTTTCTTTGTTTCGGGAATAAGTATATCTTCCCACCTTTTAAACCTTCCATAGACCTCCACAAAAAATTTCAAGCCAAGATAGATAAATAAAATCCGTTAGGCCGTTCTCGAGTTTTAGCGAGGGTACGTTTTTCTAATTTGATTCCATGTCTGAAAATGTTCACACAGTTTATATGAACCCTCATTGAATCGAATATGTTCTTTCGATCATGCCAGCTTGGAGTTCCCAACATAATCAAAACAAAGAAAACAAGAAACAAGTGGTTCAGCTCGTATAAATGACATAAACTCGAAGTCGAAAGCTATTTATAAATTTATAACATCGAAATACCACACCACAGAATCGAACAAGTGTAGGGAAGGAGATCACTGTGCAGCACACATGGCCGTCTGTTTTCTTCACGCTGCTAACCACCGTGCTTGAATGAGGAACATGTGAGACTGTAATCCTATGCCTCCATTTTTTTACGATCGAATATTGGGGATCTTAGATCTTAACTTCCTTTACGACATTCTTAATAGGTCGTCGTCCGCATAGATTAGTTTGTAGATGTCATCGTCGGGAAAATTCGTAACAGAATCAGGTTCAAGGTTCAAAATGAGGGTGACAACCATATACTTAAAATATAATATAGTATAACTAATAGTTTTTTACCAGAGCATAGAATACACTAACTGTTGCACGTTGATGGATGAAATGTGCCTATTTATTTCTATGCAAATATTAGTCAATTTTTGACATAAACCATAGATTATATTGATTGTTTGATCCATATACTTATAAACTCCTATACCGCTAACATAGATCCACAAATAACTGAAAATCATAACGTCAATTTTTCATTTCGAGTTTGCACATGCCCAGATGATTGAAGGGGCAATCGGAAATGGCAACTAGGTTACTTCAACTTTTATTTCACGTTAGCAGTATTTAGTCCATTCACGGCAGTGAGCTGTCGGTTGGCAATGGAAATTTGGCATATTCCACTGTGTATATTAAAATTCATGGTTATATTGTTTATTTTCTTGTCAGATTGATACGCAATGTTGCCAATATTGCATAGAGTTCTCTGATAACTCGCGAGCTCTTCGGTCGAGGCCGGGTACATTAGGCAACGTTGACTTTTACGTTATGACAGCAAATACTACCAACTTCAGATAAATGAACAAACGCCAACTATGCTCTCAAACTTTCGTGAACGGGACTATACACATTCTGCTAGTTTCTACGAAAGAAGAAGTAAGTTCCTGATATTCTATGAACAGTATCTCATGAAACTTTCGACGACTTCCAACTCTTCGATTTAAAACAAAATTCCAGGAACGCCTCCATGTATGTTTACCATTTAGATGAATATATAACCTATTCGGAGCCGTGATAACAGCGATGTAGCACTTTTGGACACGTTCCTTCTTAGCAAGTCAACTTGGATACCACTATCAGGCTTCCATTAGCGGCATTTTCAACAGAATTCGCCAGGTATTTAATGGCCCCTGTCAGACCTTTTGGCTTCCCCATGTTTCCCATCTCTCTCTATGGTTGAAGCGATTCTATGAATTGCAGTTTTAACCCGCCTGCATACATTCGAAATTGGACGATTCGTTCCGTAGAGACCTAATTTGTAACGAGAGAAATAAAGAATTATAGGCTGTTCCTAAATTCATGCGACAAAGTTCAGGAGGCGATTCCTCAGATCATTTTATGAAAAAAACTTCCGATAAATGTGTAATCCTCATGGCAACCGTACATGAAGTATTCAGAAGCACTACCAGAAATGCCAAAACTCTATTGGACCATAGAAACATAGAAATTCCATTATGTCAAATGTATGTCTTCTGCAAAATGGGGATGTATTTCAATAAAGAATGTATTCACAATTTATGTTCAAATGAGGTCAATTGAATATCAAATAAACAATTTTCTTCAGGCGATAATATACACATATAAAAAGACACAAAGACAGACTTGCAAAAATTTCGAATGCGGATATGTTCAATACTCATCCCCACCTGTGATCTGTTTTCCTCTAATTTTTTTCTTATCGGTCTCTTCTCTGCTTGAAGAAAGCCTTTTCAACGCAACGATACAATTTTATTGTATATTATTAAGCAGAAGAAATCAGAATTTATCTAAAAAAGGCGCAAGAATCGCAATTCTCCAGAAAATTCAACGATTGTCAAATTTGACGTTAAGGTTGTAGTAATATGGCGGATCTGATACCACGTTCATTTTAATGATGGCATACTATTCTATCTCTATGTCCGTATGCAACTGAGCAAATGTTTCACCAACTGAGTGGCAGATTGTGTCAATGTCAGGAAAATCTTCAGAATACTTGTTTGTACTGTCTCGATGATATTATTCTTTATTGTTTAAATGTTTTCCATTGTAATCAATACTTTTTCTATTTCAGTTGCACGTCCAAGTACGTTGGGGAGTTCTGCCAACATCTAGACCCTTGCCACACAGGACAGGACCCCGCTGTCAAATGGCGGCTCGTGCGAAGTGCAGGTTAGTTTGACGGATCGCCGTCCTTCAAATGTAACTGTCCGTTCGGTTTTAGCGCGTCCCTTTGCGAAATTCCGATTCCGAATAGCTGCGATCAGCGGCCATGTTTGAACGGCGGGGTTTGCTCTCTTTTGTCCCTGGAAGAGTACCAATGTTCCTGCTCTCCAGGATACACGGGTAAGTTACACTTATTCTTCTTCTTCTGTCAATAACCCTCTATGAGGTAATGGGCTCAGCTGGTTATGTACCCAGCCTCTAAAGTTATACTTCGTTCCATGATAAACACAAAAAAAAAGAAAAAAAAAAAAAGCCGTGAGCAGGAGCTTTGAGCGCTCGTTCTTTGGTGACCATTACCTAAATTTTATATGGGATTTGATATATCAATACAGAATCTCAGCACAATCGGAATTTTCAGTATATCAGTCTTGACTCTTGATACACAAAATAAATTTCATTTGAATCGGTTATCCTGTTATGGGAATATAAAAGATTCTTCTTTTCAATATTCCAATTGAATTTCTATGGTTTTGTTGACACACTATGGCCACAAAATCTGCATGAAAATTCAGTATAACAGTCTTCATTCACACAAAAAATTTTACTTGAATCGGATATCCTGTTATAGAAATATAAAGATTTTTTCAATATTCCAATATAAAATTGAGCATTAATCATATACAGTGGAACTTCCCTATAACGAACATTTCGAATTTCGTACAAGACATTGCACTTTTGAAACCAAATTCCAGGGTGTTTTCAAAACCCTCCCAAAACGAAGTAAATTCTCTCTATAACAAAATTCCAAAGAACATCACTCTTTGAATGGGTATTGGGTAAGAAGGTGAAGGGTGGTTTTTTCCGAAATTTTTCCGGAACGTACTACGTAATAAATCCCGACCTTAAACTAAATCATTACGACGGGCAGAGAGATCCTTCTGAAACAGTTTAAATACACCCCTGGCTGTTTGGTTTCAATCTAACCCTTGCGCTAGTGTGAAAGTTGTGCAAAAATGTCTAGAAGAAAGTGCTCAAGTTTGAATGATAAACTTAATTTGTCAGTGAAGTCGACCGCAATATTGCCGACTATATCAGAAAATTTTCTGTATAACGAACTTTCTTTATAACGAATTTTTTTTGCGGATTTAGCGCTTTCGTTATAGGGAAGTTCCACTGTGCTTATGATCTTCTATACCGCTAACATGGATCCTCTTCTCCATTACAAATTGAAGCAGCGATCACGTGGTATAATGGCCTATGAATTCACTGCGCAGGCGCCAAACCAAACCTCGAATAGTTTAAATATGACTAACTTATGGCAACTAGATTGCTTCAACTTTCACCTAATAGAAGAGTTTATACGGTATATGGCATAAGGGAAATGTGAGTGGATTTGTAGTTGTTTCCGTCTTATGCGGGTCCGGAAGAGAAAGGTTTCTGCGTTCAGAGGGGGAGAGTTCAGTAATGACCAGTTGCTGCATATTTCGAATAGTGTATATAGAGATGAGTAGAAATATCCTTTTTCGGAGTGGTCGTTCGATCTTATATGGAATCTAGGAGCAATGAACATGGAATCTTCTAAAGCCATAGGAAGAACGCGAGGCAGCTGAAATTATGGATTTCAATCACGTCCCTCAGGCTAAACAACTGTAATACGTCCGATAAAAAAAATAATAATGGTACTATGGCAGAAAGAACTGTTTGAGCTTCGGCCAAACGAAATAATATATCGTTATTATCGCCAGCACCATCTATTGTCTGACTGGTAATTTCAAATTTGTGAATCGTTTTCCCATAATGTATGCATGCCACCTTTGAGTTATCTTGATATAGACACGACTCTCCTCGGTAAGAGAAGTCATATGAGAATTGTTTTGAGAATGCCGATGATTATAGACCTTGATTTACGTACCCCTACGTGAACTTCGAGGCATGCCCGTTGCCATTTCGAACAAATTCAAATTACATAAACGACTTTGATGGCCACTTGCACCGTTTTCTAACTAAGACAGCTTTTATTAAGACAGCTTAATTCTCGTATTCATAGTTCGCCCTTGAGGGTGAGTGGGAAGTTTGTATCGCCCTTATGAATACTAGCCTTAAAGGTGACCTCAACTCTCACTCACCCTCAAGGGCGAACTATGATACGGCACTAATATAAGTCCGACTTAAGCTCAACTTAGCGAACCATGCCTTGCACCTTGCACCGTGCTCATAGAACAGAGAAATTGATGAAGTAATAGTTGGGCAATGGTGAATCTCCCGACGCTATAGAATTCTGGACACAGTATAAAAACTAGTAGTTTCTATATTGTCAATTGGATTTTCTATGCCAGAGATTTAAGGTATATATTTTGGTCTACGGTACATTCTATATAGTCCGTTCACGAAAGTTTGAGCCCGTCGGTTAGTCATGGAAATTTTGGCATATTTCACTGTGTATATAAAATTTTAGGTTATGTTGTTTCATTTTCTTGTCAGATTGATACGCAATGTTGTCAATATTGCAATAAAGTTCTCTGATAAACCGCAAGCTCGTCAGACGAGGCCAGGTACATTCGGCACGTTTGGACAGCAAATACTGCCAACTTCAGATAAATAAAACAAACGCCTACTATGCGCTCAAAACTTTCGTGAACGGACTATACGTATTTTAATTTCAAGAATGTCCAAGAAAAAACTCAAAACGATTTATCCATTATATCAGAATTCATCAGATATCTTTGATCGCAGAATCCTAGAAAGAATAAACTAGTTCTGCACTTTTTCTATGTTCAATAACGTCCGATACCAATTCGATATGGAATTTATCAGAATCGAGAATCTTTCATCTTGATCTTGCCATATAAGTTAGCTGTTAAAAGGAAACATAAAGTAATAAAAATTCACAATAAATTATCTAATACGATAACAATATATTTCTTCTTCTTTACCACGACAAAAAGTGCTTTATGAGTTGAAACCGCCATTTTCTAATTATAGATCTGGATTCAATCGGTACGAGAATTTGAAAAAAAGAATCCTCAGCTTATACCCATATAGAAGGGTTATGTCGCAGTTAGAGAAATTGTCTTTAATTTGATGTTTTAAGTTCAGGTTGATGCTCTTAAAAAACTGTTTAATCTTATTGTCAATTTACATTAGCCTGAGGTCAGCTGATTTAGTTTCACTATATATTATGAAGTAGGAATCACGTCTTGATTGTTTTTACTAAGTGTTACTGGTGATTTTTTATATCATATATCTTGTATTGTAGCTTTGAAAAAGGTTCGAATATACGGACGAAAACGTCGGCATTTAGTTCAGCTCAGTCTTGTTCTGTACCACCTGTCCTAGCTCCTGTTAGATTACTCAGCATTATATATTATATGGACTCAAATGAAAACTGGAACTAGTAGGGAATATTAATAACAAATTTCAAATTCAAAATTAGGCGTGAATTGAAGATATTATGTCCTTGTAACATCCTATAAAACTCTATATGCTAACCTGAAATAAAAGTTGAAGCAATCTAGTTGCCATTTCCTATGTCCAATTAATCATCTGCGCATGTGCAAACTCGAAAATTGACAAGACGCGTGAAAAATTGAGGTTATGATTTTAGTTATTTTCATTGACAAGTCATAATTTAAACTATTCGAGGTTATGTTTTGGCGCCTGCGCAGTGAATTCAAAGGGCCATTGTACCACGTGATCGCTGCCTCAATTTCTAATAGAGAAGTGGATCCAGGTTAGCGGTTTATAGAAGTTTATATGTATATGCCTTGTAATGGGTGTTTTGTGAGCTTGATAAATGGTCTAGGCCAGTTTTTAGACCACGAATCCTTGGCAAAATCAAACCACTGAGAACAACTGTCCTGAACAAATATTAATGATCACAGATATGCTTTCTCCATTTCTCGCACATAAACTTTTAGCCAATAGATTGTCATAGAACATTAATTGACAGTTGCCTAGTGAGAATAATTTTTCGTTTAATTATAAATTCCTATTTTTTAACAGGGAAAACATTGCGAAAAGCAGACCATGCGCATCGCAAACCGTGTCGAAATGGAGCAGAGTATTATCGGTCGGTGATCTTTTATAAATGCCGTTGTGACCCTGGATTTACAGGACCTTCTTGCAAGGAAGATAAAGATGAGTGCAAGAGGAGCCCTGTGGTCATGGAAAATGCCATAACACCCACGGCAGTTATACGTAAGTAGCTTATCCTTTTTATTTACCTGCTCATCTATGATCTCGAAGATCATAATAACTGACAAAGAAACTGCAACAACCCAAAAGAAGCTGTTTGAATTATAAAATTTTCTTGAAAACAATATTATAGCGGGGAGTAAATGATTGAAATATGAAGAAAAAAAACGGGTTTACAATTTTTTTCAATAAAATTGTTGACAATGTCTATTTTCCTGGAGAAAATTGATATCGCTGCGACGCTGGGTCTTAATTCTTTCTCCGACTTTTACGCACATCTTAAGTCGACATTGACTTGTAACCAAATACCGTCAACAGAATAAAAAAATATTCATCCTTTTCGAGAAAAATTAGGTAACCAAGATAAGTAAATCACCCTGTACATGACGCTCAATATCAAGCTGAGGTACAAATCTTTCTCCTCGACGTCGTCTTACGCTTCTTCGGCCATCATGTGCATCCTAGGAAAATTGAGATTCATCAGAAATTCCACATTCCAATGTTGACATTCTCTGCACCACTGTAATCGTTGCCGGCGATGCTCAACATCAGAGGTAACACAAGATGGGGTCGATAATGTTGCAGTACAAAAGACCTTATCCGGTGGTTAACCGTTCTGACAGTTACAGATTGACCTTGTTCTCCTAAACCTCATCTTTTACGACTTTTACGCACATCTTAAGTCGACATTGACTTGTACCAAATACCGTCAACAGAATTAAAAAATATTCATCCCTTTTCGAGAGAAAATTAGGTAACCAAGATAAGTAAATCACCCTGTACATGACGCTCAATATCAAGCTGAGGTACAAATCTTTCTCCTCGACGTCGTCTTACGCTTCTTCGGCCATCATGTGCATCCTAGGAAAATCGAGATTCATCAGAAATTCCACATTCCAATGTTGACATTCTCTGCACCACTGTAATCGTTGCCGGCGATGCTCAACCATCAGAGGTAACACAAGATGGGGTCGATAATGTTGCAGTCCAAAAGACCTTATCCGGTGGTTAACCGTTCTGACAGTTACAGATTGACCTTGTTCTCCTAAACCATAGAGATAGAATTCTATCTCTATGTCCTAAACACTCATCAGTCAAAGATTGAGTTTTCGCAATTTGGTCTCTAATAGCCATAAATCTTGAACTTGATTTGTGCCTCTTGAACCTCCGGTGCCTGCTCTTCTTTCGTTTTGGGCATTATCAAACCACACTTGACAACATCTCATAACAGTAGTTGGATTTCTGTTCGTACGGTTAGCGCTTTCTCAAAATGACAACCCTGCCTCCCGTAGACCAATAATTCGTTGTTTTAAAATACACAACACTACAATATTCAAGTAATAAAAAATAAATTATAATAATTATTGATGTGGCAACACTGTGGAGCACTGAATTCGACCATAGACATCTAGATGATATAAAGCCCATAACCCTCAAATCCGAAATAGCCCCCGAGGCAGAAAATGTCTTCTCTATATACGAACCTTAAAATCTTGTAGTTTTCCGTGCCTCTCACCATTTCAGTACTACTATCAGGGCTTTATTTTCTCTTTGCCGATGTAATAACCATCCAGGGATCTCCGTAAAACAATCACGCCCACCACTTCGGTAACCTCGTCGGTCGCGCCCCGGGGCCACAGAACATTCTTCTCTTCTCGTTCGTGGCCATCTCTTCTTGGCTCTCTCGAAGGCATGGCCGCGGTATAATTTATGAAGCCTTTGGATCGCTAGTTTCTCACAGATTCCGTCCAAAACCATAATTTGTAAAAACAATCGTCTATTGTTAACCGCGTGTTGTCGGTTGGAGATACCCGATCGGCTGAGCCTTGCTCTCTTCGCGGAAGAAGTTGAGATATATAAATCTCTGGTTCGGCGACACGCAGTCACAGAATCGAAATGATGTCACTCTGACTTGTAGGTTGGCCTAACATGAATTTATGATGGAATGTCATTGGGAAATTCGAAGAAACAAATCGAATTGATAGTTTTTTAATCAGCTATTTCATTAATGGCAGCGACTAATGATTATTATCAATTGAGCTCAATCATGACAAAACTCGTTTATTTGTTTAAGTGAAAAACGTAAAAGCGAATCTATACTGTACATTCCTAACCTCTCATAATAGACATAAAAATTGAAATGAATTAGTTGGTTCCCAACCATAGAACAATGAAATTTGATTGAGTTCACAGATTATATTCCCAACATAAATTGAATTCGAGACAGTGCTGCGATCGATGCTCACGGGTGGTCCTCCAAGTCTGACAAAATGCTAATTTGGCAATGTCCGTACGGACAACGCCATATGAGCACATCTGTCTCCTACCAGAAGTTTCATGAAGATGATAATTTCCACTAAACAGAAATGCTCACGATTAAATTCAGTCCGTCTCCCTTCATTTGCATAATGCCCGTTTTACATTCAAGTCCGAGGATCGCAACGAAAATAACTAACGGAACGCGGCCTCGGTACGTTCGACACGTCCGAACCACAGAGTTTTTACCTCCGACTGTTTCTAACCTAATTCTTTGAGAAAAAGTTTTGACGAGAACCAGAGAATTTTGCGTGACGTATATGCATTATAGGCATCCGAGAATAAGAATGCAGCGCCACGGCGGACATTCGTAGAAATATTAATATTGACATAGAAGGATTTGGTTGTATTGTTTATGTGTGTATCTGCTTCATTAAATTTGGATTTTTCATAAATATATCAAAATTTCAGAAATCTATAGTGTATTATCACTGTGTATATTATTTTATATTTTCGGTGAAGACGGTGGGTGTCATCATTTGTTTCAATTTATTTCAGTCGTAGTGAGAAATGAATTTGGTTAAAAGGCTGTTGAGGAAATTAAGGAAAACAATTTTGTTTGTTGAAAAGTTGAATTAAGTTCATTTTATTTCATTCAAACAGTACTTTTTCTTTTCACAAGATCTTTCTTCAGTGGGTTTTTCCTTGTTTAGACTTCCTTGTCTCAACCTTTCAGTTCTACTACTAGAACTAGTTGTTCCTCCTTTCTGGTAGAAAATCCAACAGGAAGATTTCTGGTAGGCACAGCAGTATTTTTCAGAAACTACCTCTGTTATGATCTGGGATCTGTAAACGATTAATCCATGAATCTAATCTAATCTACAAGTTTTCTGTAATTCGTACTAACCTCGATAAAAATAATCGTCATCTACTAAATGCAAGGAGCAAACTTTCATATTTTCTGTGGTTTACCGATTTTAAGTTTCAATTGCAAGGCTTTTCGTCGATCCATCAACACTTTGTCACTTTACTCCTCTATTTCCCTTCTAACCAAATACGAAATTTATCCCTAGCTTGAGGAAAGGCATGAAAATGTATATTATTTGGAATTCTGAAAAATATCGATTTGAATTAATTATACTTAAAAAATTATTAATAATGTTAAATATTCACATAAATCCCGACAACACAACGCAAAATGAAAGAATTAAGTCAATATTAAACGTTACTCAGATCGTCACCAGAGGGCGTATTAGATTGATTTGCCTATTCTTCGATTTCTAACCTGATTTTTGGCCATGCTCGGACCATAGAATTGGGTATCGCCGCAGGCCTATTCGATTTCTACTCTCATTCCTAGCGGAATATTGGAGGCTACGTCGAAATGACCGATAGATCTTTATCTTGAGATACATAAATCGATGATCCAAATGTTGAGTCGAGACTCGATAAACGATAATGATCTGCAATATCGCCGCGGATCACAGAAGAGAAAAGGCGAAATGCTTTTATGTTTTCATTGATCGGTGAGGTTTAAGAACCACATAATGATACATCTCCGCTTATTATTACGACAATCGACGAAAGAATGCCTCGAAGCCTTCTATGATGCATCTATAGTGCCAACTGGACAGAGCGTATGACGTTCGACATTCATATTCGTACATTTGAAATGGTTTATATCGTTGATTTGATTATAGTCATTATCACGTCAGATATGTGTTAATTTATACGTTTTTTTTCGGAAAGGATCTTGTAATGACAGGTTGGCAACATTGCTTGACAGCATAGAAAAATGTTTTAATGCCAGTAATGTCATATTTTGTCCAGATGATTATACAGGTGAATTCTATGGTTTGTTTATATCATTAATTCTATGGTTGACCTTGAATTCTATTTCAATGAATTATCTATGGAATTATTCCTTTTTGTTTGCGTTGGGGGGTTGATCTGTCGTGTGATGCGTCCAGTCGTCCAGATGGAAGGTTTCAAACTATACAGCTGGTCCACTTTGCTTTCTGTGTTGAGTTCGCCGACTTCGCTAATCTTATTTTTCCGTTCGTAGGTACAAAATGCCTTAGGGGGTTGGAAGGTATTTCACCTTGGTTTGGGTCTGTTTTTCATCGATGGATTCAAAGATTATAATTACGTTAAAATAGGTAAAACTACGTGGTTGGTTTCAAACTTTGCCTCAAGTTTTCTTTGTGGTATCATGTGAATCTTTATTAATATTCGTTTGAGAGAAAGAGAATTTTAATTGCGATATGTCGTTAATAATTGCTCTAGGTATCACAGAATTATCCGTGTGATTTTTTCTATGATCAATCGGTTACAGAAAATTCCCTTGGGACATTTCTGTGCAACACGTTGGCTAATGCAAATTGAAAACGCACAGAATCGAATATGTGAAGCTCTCATCATTGTTGTTGATTAATTATCATCTTTATTCAAGATAAAAGGCAGCGAAATTAGACCAAATTGGCGGTTAGTTTCTCAATCAATCAATGATTCAGTTCATGTTTTTCGGAAATTTTGCTCAACTCTCAATTAATTCTAATTGAAAACTAATTATGGCCATTATTCGTATCGCCAATGTGGAATACACTTATTCTTATATTATTGAGCACAAAGTAGGCCTTGGTTTCATTATCTTAGGTTGGCAGTATTGGGAATAATTTGCCGGTTTCAATGCAACGTTGCCAGGCCTAACGTAGCCTAAAGCCTTGCCGTAGACGCGTTTTCGACTTTTCAAGAGAGCCAAAAGAGGTTATCTTGTTTACAATTCACACCACTTCGAATATATTGAATATAACATGCATGTAGCTGTAGCTAAGAATTTTTATTCAATTCAAGTAGTAAATCTGTAATGTAAAATTTAATCTTGTGTCGTAAGGTATTGAGAACTGTCTGCATTTCTTAATCCATTTGTTAATTTCCAGATATAAATTGACATTGTGAGAAATCCGCGATTCATGCAACATTTTCGTTATATCGACAACATTGCTTATCAGTCTGACAAGAAAATAAACAACATTACCTAAAATTTAATATACACAGTGGATTATGCCAAATGTCCATTGCCTACTTTGTGCTCAATAACATCCGAACGGAGTATATTCAGAAGTATGGTCCGTTTACGAAAGTTTGAGCCGTCGGTTGGCCGTGGAAATTTGGCATATTCCACTGTGTACATTAACATTTTAGGTTATGTTGTTTATTTTCTTGTCAGATTGATACGCAATGTTGTCAATATTGCATAGAGTTTTATGATAACTCGCAAGCACGCCGAACGAGGCCGGGTACATTCGGCAACGTTGACTTTAATATACGTTATGACAGCAAATACTGCCAACTTCAGATAAATAAACAAACGCTTTCTATGCGCTCAAACTTTTGTGAACGGACTATACATTTTTCGTTAGAAACCACCAACAAATGATATTTGTAGGTATCAATGTGGTTATATGGTCGATAATATGCCACTTTTAATAGATCTGGTCTATTGTTAACACACTACTTAGAGAAAAAACGGTGTTGCCAACTCACCAGAAAGAACAGTTTAAAAGAGAACTGTGTGTATAGTATAATGTCTCCATTAGCTGGGATACCAGTAGCTTGATATATCCTTATTCGCAGTTTAAGCACGATAATGAGCGAACGAAATAGGAATTTTATGATGGCGATCTTACATTGAACCATGCTAATAAGGGTTTAATTCGTTCTCTTTTGTGGCAGAGAAAAAGGACAATGTAGATTTAGTAGACCATAGAAGAAATTAATCCAACTGAGGTCATTATCTGTCAAAAGGAGTCCAAACATAGAAATGTATTTCGCAAATGACAACTTTTTCAATTTGGGAATTGA
Organism: Propylea japonica; assembly: GCA_013421045.1. NCBI lineage: Eukaryota > Metazoa > Arthropoda > Insecta > Coleoptera > Coccinellidae > Propylea > Propylea japonica. The sequence goes on along the minus strand of JACDNR010000022.1, from coordinate 39,093 downwards.
TATGGTGAATGTTGATTCATTTTTGACTTTGTTCAACTTCGTCGTGGTTATTGAGTGAGCAAGAGAAAAAGCTCTATTTCTGGCAATTTTGCATGTGTCAGACGTATATACGGTATAACAATGGGTCTACCTATGTATACCTGAACAATTCAAAGGAAGAAGTATTTTGAAGTTACATTCACCGACAAAATAACTCGACCACCTAAAATTTAGCTGTTGTTAAGTTTCGTATTCGATTTCAGTTGTTTCTACGCCAAATTGTGGATGAATTGATTGCTATTTGAACAAACTCAAGGAAGAATTTCAAGAATGTTGATAGCATATTTATACAAGGTGAAAAGAAACCATGTATTTGAGGTTACTTTCTTAACACTCTGTGGAACAGTTCGAGAAGTTTATACAGTTTATGCTTCTGGTAATTTTATAAACACACCAAGCTCACTAGACGAAAATGAATTGTTTTTGCCGAAAATTTAGCTTCATTTCAAAGCAAAAATCAAGTCTTCACGTGAAAAATTAGAAAAGTAAATGATGAATTGGTAAGTGCAATTCTCTAGCAGACGAAATATATGATTTTCCCTTCTAGAGCTTGGAGGGGTTTATAAAATTCCAAGCTTTTATTAAATGTATCTTCAGGAGAAATCAAGATATCAAGGTGTACTTTCACTTTTTTCATTTTTCACGTAAAGACTTGATTTTTGTTTCAAAATAGAGCTCCCAACATCTTGTGCCCATACTACAAGTGAATTTAGGCAAAACATTCAATTTCGTCTAGTAAGCTGATCCAAAGGGTGATAAGAAAGAAGCTCACATTACCGAAGAGTTTATCCACAAATTGTCGTAGAAACAATTGTGATCGGTGAAAATTAGTAATGTTCTTGAACAAAAAACTTCAACAAAATTTCAGGAGTGCTAGTTTTTTGCCGGTGTGTGTATAAATCTTACATAATAATCTGGAAACTACTGGTTCTGAGAAAGAAACATAAACTTGATGAGCAATGTTCCCAACAGATGTAAAAACAAAAAAAAACTGCGCCAATCACAGAGATCTTGTGAAAAACTAAAGTTATCTGTTCTTGTTGAAACAAGCGCGCTGTAACATCTCCACACGTTCAGGTTCAAGGGGCACCAAGCCAACCGTTACATTTTCGTCGTTGGAAATCAACCAACGGAATTTGGCAGCCGCCAGGGTTGTGGCAACACTGGTTCCAGGTCCGCCACAAGTGGTGCAACGATTCCCCTACACGAAAACCGGAACCATTAGAGAGACCCAGGCCCGCTTTGACCTCGAGGTCAACTGATAATAATACATATGCATACACTCGCAGAGGTGGGTCTTAATGGCCTGCAGGATTCTCAACCTGTACCATTGTTCTGCGCTCCTATCTTACGTTATATCGAACTCTCAATTTGCGACAAGAATACGGCAAGGCGGCGGTAACTCTGACAGTGTCTGTGGATGAATCATAGAGGCGAGGTCGACATATCATCTGTCAGAAATGTCATATATGCGACTCTTTGTCAGCCACTGCATAATTCAGTGGTCTTCAAGGATTTCTTCGTATTCTATGAATCTGTGATAACACAGAAGAATCGTAGGATGACCGTTGTGGTAGGCAATCATGAAAAATATTTATCTTGGGTCGATAACTGTGCATTTCTAAGAAAAGAATTCGTAATTAATTCGAGATAAACGCGCCTTGCCTCAGGGGTTCATTATGCTGACAATATACAATAAACAAATACTGCATTCAGACGTTTGGTTTATTGATTCATCCATCAGATAGTCTCTCTTTCATTTTGTTCAATTAATTCATATTTTTTGGTTGCATTATCGAGACAAATACTATTTTAATTGAGAAACCTGACGTAATAGCATAACATAAATAATTTCAGATGTTGTCGACTGAACTACACTCACAGGCATAAGTACCTCTACCTGAAATTTTGCTGAAGTTCAAGTTCGTCGTCCAAGAACTTATATTCCGTTCACGAAAGTCGGTTGGCCATGGAAATTTGGCATATTCCACTGTGTATATTAAAATTTTAGGTTATGTTGTTTATTTTCTTGTCAGATTGATACGCAATGTTGTCAATATTGCATAGAGTTCTCTGATAACTCGAAAGCTCGTCGGACGAGGCAGGGTACATTCGGCAACTTCGACTTTGTTCATCGTTATGACAGCAAATACTGCCAACTTCAGATAAATAAAAAACGCCTACTATGCGCTCAAACTTTCGTGAACGGACTATGAGTAATTTGTTACCAATTTCAATTGTTTCTACGTCAAATTGTAGATAAATTATTTGGTATTAGAGTAAACTTCAGAAAGATTTCCAAATTGTTATATAATATTTGACAGGGTGAAAAAAAAGCATTTACTTATGTACTAATTTCATAACACCCTGTGGAAAAGTTCGGGACATTTGTAGATTTTAAGCTAAATTTATTACAAAGAGAAATTTTTTCGGCCATCTTCACTGAAGAAAGTGAAATCATTAAAAATAAATAAATAAAATAACTCCACAAAGCGATGTGATGCTTTTATATTTCAGAGAACGAAGCACCAAAACAATTCGTATCCCGATTGTTCATTTCAGTTTATTATCTAGCGTGTTCATTATAATTGTCAGCGGGATAACAATTCGAAGAACCGTGGGGCCATTCGAGTCAATTGAATCAAATTCTTCGCTCATCTTTACGGACAACGGAATGTCAAAATGGAACACGACCACTTAAACATCTATGAATCCATCCATCATCGAAACGAAAAGATTGCAAATTGTTCTGTGACATTTATCGTGCCTTCTATGTTAATTGTTGGCCGTATCAATAAAACCGACCCCGCCTAGAAAGCCTCGTTCGTTCTTTATACCGTGTGGTGGTCCATAGAGTATCGGCGAGCTCGCGAATGTGGGAATTCAGATTATAATCGAACTGTCAGTGATTCCGTTTGGATAGAATCGAATAGCAGTATGCCACGGCTAAAGGTCAGAATCATTTGTTTCATTTCTCATGTGGTGATGTGGAACTCTATTGGCGATAATCGTGATCATAGAGCGTTTTCTATGGTTACACCAGACGTTTATGTTCCAGTTATATCAGTTTGTTTCTTTTCTTTTACAGGGTGTCTGTAAACAAATGCTTTGGGACTTTGGGAGATGATTCCTCGATTAAAATAAGCAGGGGTAGTGCATATAATTTTTTTTCGAAATCGACCCCCCTTCCAAGATACAGCCTTTGGATAGTGATGACAGTTGATGGTTTTTAATTTTTTTTCTTAAAACACAGAGTCATAAAACTATACATAATATGAAGCACTAAGTAGATGTTACTCACACATTTTTTTTAGATCTCATAACTTTATTTCATTAGCTGTTGAAAATAACTACCTTCTAAGATTTTCCCTCAAAAATTGTTTTCGTGGGACAGATTTTCGGAAAATAAAATTCCCTTATGGCTTTCCATTCAATTCTGGAGAAAAAAGTCTCTTGCAACATTTCGATACAGTCGATACTCTTCTCGGAAAAAAACAAGATCTTACAAGCAGTTATGATCACTGTTCATTCCATTTCATCGTAGAAGTGTTCCATAGAATGAATATTCTAAGATATTGTATGTCTATGACAGGAGATAAAGATGTTCTATAAATCTTTCTGAAGGTTTAATTACTAATTTCCGGAAGAAAATTATATCCGTAATATTTTGATTTCACAAATAAAACTTTCTTTCGATTAATAAGCATAATTGACAAAACCAATTTTGAGCATAAACAATATCTTAGAATATTCATTTTATGGAACATACGATGAAATGGAATGAACAGTGATCATAACTGCTTGTAAGTTTTATTTTTTCCGAGAAAAGTATCGACTGTATCTCATTTTTGCAGGAGACTTTTTTTTCTCCAGAATTGAATGGGGAAGCATGAGAGAATTTTGTTTTCCCAAAATCTATCCCACGAAAACAATTTCTGAAGGAAAATCATAAGGGGTTGTTATTTTCAACCCTTACTAATAAAGTTATGGGATCCAAAAAAAAATGTGTAGTTAACATCTACATAATGAATAATATTATGTATAGTTTTACGACTTAGTGTATTTTAGGACTCCTAAAATAATTAAAAACTGTCAACTCGTCATCGCTTTCCAAAGGCTGTATCTTTGAAGGGACATCGATTTCGAAAAAAAATTATATGAACTACCCCTGCTGTTTTCATTGAGGAATCATCTTCCAAGGTCCCTCGCATTTGTTTACAGACACCCTGTATATCGAAGACAGCTTGACATATAATTCTATTCGATGTAAAAAATTGCTTGAGTAGATTTTTTATACCGTTACAATGTTCATAGAACTCATTGTTGATCTGACGATTCATTACTTTTCTGTGCTTTCGTTTCGTTGTTTCCCATACGTTGCGACAGATATTTCATTATCATTGATTTATTTTCAATTTTTTATGTGAAGGTCGTTGATTAATACCATTTTTAATAATCCTGTTACCTTTGCGACAATTCCAATAATGGCGGTATTTGTCTGAAACCGGATCTTTTGACTTCTCCAACCTGAAGAAAAAGTAGTCATTTGCATATGAAAACATGATAAATCATAGAAATGAATGGCTTTGATCATTATGTAAGCAAATGATTGTATACATTGATTATGAATAAAGCATTTAGAGTTGCTCAGACAATGAATGATTGGAAACTTAAGTTTTCTATCAAAATGAGAAAATAGTAATATATGCAATGAGCGTATAATGATTGCTATTATTCACAAGGTGGAGGCTACGAAGAGCAAGCGAGTGGCCTAAATCACCTAGTGAATAATAGTCATTATACGCGAGCAGCATACTATAAAAGGTTTTCCAATAAGAGGTTATTTTGATATAAAAAATGCCATTTTCAATATGAATGGTCAGATGTTTATTTCATTATAAAGAAGGAGCTATGCCGTTAATAGTGGAAAATAACATCAGGCAAATCGGCAAATGAACAACACGACCACGCTTACAGGACCATATCCTTTTAATGAAATTTTGCATAACCAAATCGCAAAGTGGCTGCCCTATGTCCTCGATAGCCTCACGAATTCCTTCTTCAATCTATTGGCGTAGACCTTCTCTTTCACGTGGCCCCAAGGGAAAAATTCGCAAGGTGTTAAATCACAAGATTTCGGTGGCCAATTGTGATCACCTCTTCGAGAGATAACACGGTTCGGAAACTTTTACTGCAAAGATTAATGGTTTCGTTGTTTCTTGTGTTAACTGAACTTTATAAGCCTTAAGACCAAAATCTTTATGCAAAATACGGTGTAATGACGTTTGTGGAATGCCTAATTCCAAAGAACGACGAGGAATGGACAAACCTGGGTTTTCTTCAACACTTTCGGCCACAGCAGCAATATTCTCGGCTGATCTTGAGTGACGTGCACGGGTTTTATTTACACTAACTTGTCCCAACAGCTCTAATTTTTCCACTAATTTCTTCATTGCGCTCCGACAAGGGGCTTCATGATGACCCAAAAATTTTCGAGTTTCACGAACCGTCTCTGCCAACTTTTCACCATTTTTATAGTGAATTTTAATAATTTCAATGCGTTCTTGAAGCGTGAATCGTTCCATTTTTATTAATGGCGTAGTTTCTACTTGTCAAATGTCAAAAATGACAGCTTCAAACGTGACTTATTGGAAAACCCTCAACTTTCTGTGCTCATGACAAGTAACTGAGAGCTTATTTTCAGATCTTTTTATCAAGTCTCATTCCAACACCTGAAATAACAGAAAGGGCGTTTCAAATATCGAACTTTTGTTTATTGACCGCTTGTATAAACAGAAGAGCATCGCCGAACGCAGTCAAACCAGTCTCGTTTAACTCTTGGTCCTTTCGGAATCTCGAGAACTCTAATTGTCGGGTCCCAGAATAACGAAAAAAGAAAACTTTATAAATCGACCGTGTGTTTCTTTTTTCACGTCGAAATAACCTCAAAACAATCCGACCTACGATTAAATATCTCAAACATCTCTCGGTCGGAGGTATAATTTTCTAAAAAACTCGTGCAACTTTCGGATATTGCTTTCATCTCTCGGACTTTGGCAAATCGAGGAGGTTTTTGTGCGCGACAATCGGCCATTTTGACAAAGTGCCCTCGACGAATTTCTGAGAGTGATTCACTTCTTCGGTTTGAGTGTCAATAAATCGAACACACTTCAATCATCGGAAAAGAATTTCATGCATACCACTCTACTTTTGTTTTTCTCATGTTGGCCAACGTTCACTCTCGATCTCGATGAAACCATTCCTATTCGGTAAGAGAATGTTTCTTATAGCGTTTTCAATTGGGAAAACTGGTGCGCACCAGAATTGCCCCAGTGCGACCTTAGTGCAATTGTTTATGGGCTTTTCATTGTTCTTTGTACCAATAGAACACAAAAAATTGCACTGGGGCAATTCTAGTGCGCACCAGTTTTCCCAATTGAAAACGCTATTAAGAATCTTTAGGTGTTTTCGGATATTTACTCGGGTTAAATCGATGCCTAACCCTTACGTTCGTTTACCTAACCCGAACATCCAACCCGTGTTCGGAAAGTACGGTGCTATTAACTCGATCACTGATCTATCGTAACCCTACACGAGAGCAGGGTCGTAGATTCACCGCACTACAGTCCAATTTTGTGTTTGAAAAGGCGGGAATAAGTCTTCTACTCTTTTCTGAGTGATTACTCTATTCCTACAAAATTATGGAAAGAGAAGAGAATTTGGCTCAGTGTTAAATGTGTGGTGTGAGCCGAGAAAATAATGTAAAACAACTTCTTCATAACTTTGTATGCAGATCTTTCAGCTTTAAAGCTAAAGCCTTCTTACTTCTTCAACATAGGTACTCAAAGATAACATTGATCATGAGAAGGCTCGCCAGAAATTATAAGAAAGATTTAACAGAAGCCAATAAATCCAAAGCAAAGCTAGAGACAATCAGTGAATAAACTGCAACTGAAAAAAAAATTCTCTACTTCTTCAACATAGGTACTAAAAATAACGTTAAACATGGAGGGGCACACCAGAAATCATAAGAAATATTTTACAAAAGCCAATAAATGCAAGAAAAGCTAGAGACAATCCGAAAATAAACTGGGACTGAGAAAATAAATCCATAAAATATTTGGTTATGTTATTGATACTACCGTCATTTCAAATCCTAAGCCTGATGTGTTCGTAAACTTAGAACCCGGGTCCGTGATCCGAGTAGATTCGTCACGTGACCCAATGGATCGAGTTAGTAACCCTGAGAAAGTTTCCGAAAACGCCTTTTTACGTTCATGTTCAGCTGACACGTCAAGAAAAACCTACACTTACCGGTAAAAAACTCACCGACCTTAAATTTTGCTGAAGTTAGTTGTCCGAAAAGTTTCGTATTTTTCCACCGATTTCCATTGCTTCTACGACAAATTTTAAATAAATTCTTTGAAAAAACAGAAAAGTTTACCAAAAATTACGATAGCATATTGATACCGGGTCAAAAAAATCCATGTATTTGTACATGATATGATATGTTAAGAATCAATTCATCTATAGTCCGTTCACGAAAGTTTGAGCGCATATGAGGCGTTTGTTTATTTATGTGAAGTTGGCAGTATTTGCTGTCATAACGTAAAATAAAGTCAACTTTGCTCGTCCGACGAGCTTGTGAGTTATCAGAGAACTCTATGCAATATTGACAATATCGCGTATCAATCTGACAAGAACCTAAAATTTCAATATACACAGTGGAATATGCCAAATTGTCATGGCCAACCGACGGCTCAAACTTTCGTGAACGAACTATACAATATATCGAAGAAATAATTGAAATCGATGAAAAATTACGAAAGTTCTTGGGCAACGAACTTAATCAAAATTTTAGCTGGCCGAGTTTTTTCCCGTTGAGTGTATATTCCTCCGAGGCAAAATCTGCGACAGATATACGCTTCATGGTTCTATATTTCGAAATTTCGAACGCACCAGTGTCATAGAAAATTGAATTGCAATTCAAAGAACCATGAAATAACATCATCATGTCATAAAATTTTATTGAGGGAAGCGCAATACGGAGATCATATTTCGCATTTACACCTGTGTTCAAACAAATTTCATGAATTATTATCTTAATATCACTCGCCGTCGTAATTTTCATGTAATTTGTTCATTTGACGAGTAAAAGGCTCAGTTCATGGGAATGTCATTACCTTCCTAGAACCGGTAACCACAAAAAGCAGTCTATTAGGCGAGAAGTCGACTATTATGTGGGATTGTAATCTCTGCTATTAACCACATAATGTCATTAAAGTGCCGAAATCGGATTCGAACATTCTCTTGACTTCGTAGAGAGAGTTTCGATATACAAGTGGTACACCAATTAAAGGTTATGTGCCTATACATATAAATCTATATTCTATAGGCATCTGAAAATAAGAATGCAGCGCCACGGCGGGCATTCGTAGAACTATTAATATTGACATGGAAGGATTTGGTTGTATTGTTTATGTGTATATCTGCTTCATTAAATTTGGATTTTTCATCAATATATCAAAATTTCAGAAATCTATAGTGAACGAGTGTATTACTGGGTATATTATATTTTTATTTTCTGTGAAGACGGTGGGTGTCATCATTTGTTTCAATTTATTTCAGCCATAGTGAAAGATGAATTAGGTTAAAAGGCTGTTGAGGAAATTAAGGAAAACAATTTTGTTTGTTGAACAGTTGAATTAACTTCATTTTATTATATTCAAACAGTACTTTTCTCAAGAGCTTTCTTCAGTGAGTTTTTCTTTGTCTAGACTTCCTTGTCTCAACCTTTTAGTTCTAATACTAGAACTAGAAGTTTCCGGTTGTTCCTCCTTTCTGGTAGTAAATGCAACAGGAAGATTCCTGGTAGGCACAGCAGTATTTTTCAAAAACTACCTTTGTTATGAACATTGATCTGTAAACGATTAACTGCATGAATCTACTCTAATCTACAAGTTTTGTGTAATCCGTAATTACCTCGATAAAAATAATCGTCATCTACAAAATGCAAGGAGCAAACTTTCATATTTCCTGTGACTGGTGTACCGATTTTAAGTTTCGGTTGCCAGGCTTTTCGTCGATCCATCAACATTTTGTCACATTACTCCTCGATTTCCCTTCTATCCTAACACGAAATTTATCCCTAGCTTGAGAAAAGACATGGAAATGTATATTATTTGGAATTCTTTTTTTCTCAGGAAGAACACCGAGGAACTGAACAATAACGATTTTAATGAATTATACTCAAGAAATTATTAATAATGTTAAATATTCATATGAATCACAACAACACAATGCAAAATGAAGGAATTATGTCAATATTAAAGGTTACTCAAATCGTCACCAGAGGGTGAGAGGTTTATTGTGCCTGTAAGTGTATGAAATTTCTGTGTTGGGTTATGTTGAATATTGTTCAGATAACAGATAATCTTATGAAATATAAAACTCAGTTAACATAATCTTTGTTGGTACTTTTCCACTATACAGACCGGATATGTGTATGGTCGATGCTGAAAAAAAGTTTATGTGAACTCCCTGAATGAATTCATTAACATTTTCATTATAATTGTTCCTTATACTCGATAATAATGTGAAATTGTAGTGTTTTAGTCGTAATTACTTCGGAACTATATAATTTCATTAATGTCTCCCCTTTATTCATGAAGGTCATTGAATCCCTTCTTTTAACGCCGTTTCGAAGCATAGAATTTCGAAAACTGTTGGATCGTAACTCAGATCAATAAAAAACTTAGATAGGCCCAAGCGCGATATCAAGGAAATTAATTTGAGGATCTGATTTACAAAGAAATAGGAACTCCTTTAGGAAATAAAGGGTTTTCCAATAAGAGGTGTTATTTTGAATAGCGCGCTATTCGGTAGATGTCTCGTTTGAAACTGTCATTTTTCGACATTTGACAAGCCATCAATGAAAATGAAACGATACACGCTTCAAGAACGCATTGAAATTGTTAAATTTCACTATAAAAATGGTGAAAATCTGGCAGAGACGTTTCGTAAAACTCTTAACATTTTTGGGTCGTCGTGAAGCACCTTGTCGGACCGCAATAAAGAAATTGGTGGAAAAATTCGAGACAAGTTAGTGATGTGAAGAATAAAATCCGTACACGTCGCTCAAGAACAGCCGAGAATATTGCTGCTGTAGTTGAAAGTGTTGAAGAAAACCAAGGTTTTTCCATTCCTCGTCGTTCTTTGGAATTAGGCGTTCCACAAACGTCATTACACCGTATTTTGCATGAAGATTTGGGTTTTAAGACTTATAAAATTCAGTTAACACAAGAACTCAAGCCTATGTATGTCTCACGATGATCTGAGGATCTTATTCATTTTCTATGAACCGTATCGATAAATCAAGAAAACGAAAAATCAGATTTCTATGTCAAATGAGATTTATTGAATGGAAATAACTCATCACCACGCCCGAAGAGGGGGCAATAGTGCAACGTGCATTAATTAGAATTAACAATGTAAATGTACAAATTGTACGTGACTCTGTAACGGTCTTCGAGAGGAAGGAAGAGTTTGAAGTAAATCTGTACGTAGATTTCTGTACGACGGTAACTGGGTACGGTACAGCCCAAGGCGTATCCATTCAAAAGATTTCGATCTTACCCCATAAAGTAGACTCAGAACTCTTGTTCGAAATGTATATGTCTCTATAAGTAGATATTTGCGTTGTAAGTTAGCTTTGGACCATAGAATATGTGGATGTAACATTTTGTTGTCAATTATCCATAGACCTGTTGTAACCTTATAAAATGAATATACAACCAGAAAGAAATATCGTACTTATGTACTGACCACCAAGATGCTACAAAAGTACAGGACAACGAAGTTTCAAATAGCTAGCACCGAAAATTTTCAATATATTCCCGAAAACCTGAAAAAAATGAAAAACATCAAAATATTTAAAAAAAACGGTAAACACCTGGATGAATTTCCATACAAGACCACCAATATATAGTCCGTTCACGAAAGGTTGAGCCGTCGGTTGGCCATGAAAATTTGGCATATTCCACTGTGTATATTGAAGTTTTAGGTTATGTTGTTTATTTCTTGTCAGATTGATACGCAATGTGTCAGTATTGCATAGAGGTCTCTGATAACTCGCAAACTTGTCGGAAGAGGCAAGGTACATTTGGCAACGTGGACTTTATTTTACGTTATGACAGCAAATACTGCCAACTTCAGATAAATGAAAAAACGCCTACTATACGCTCAAACTTTCGTGAGCGGACTATATGAATTAGTTAATAACAGTTGAAAAACAGCATATGATTGAAGATCAATATATCAGTAGCTTCAAAACCTAATTATGACAAACACTTACCGAAATAGACGAAACTTTCTTTTACATTTTCGTAATATATAGGTTATGACGAATACCTACTTTAGTGTGCACAATTTACTGGCGCTACTCTCAAACTTCACTTAATCAAAAAGAAGGATAACTGAGAAAGAATTAGGCAAAAATATGGAAGAGTTGAACTGGTGCACTCTTATTTCCTGCTGTTTTTTGCTCACCTACATGTTTTTGATTTCTTTCTGTGGAATAGTTTCGGTTTTAGAATACTTGTTCAATTAGCCTACTGTTCATCTGATATACTAGGGGCGTTCGGCATCGACATCGGACGTGTCGGATCGATCTAAACCGTTCGTTTATTACATCCGGATTGAGGGGAATACAAATCTGTACCGTTCGTCATAAAAATCTGAGCAATCGGACGTCGATCTTTTCGCTCGGTCTATTTCGACGGAGCAAAGCGATTTATCCATAGAGTTTTATGTTTTTTATATTTTTTTTTTGTTTTATGTTGAGTTTCCTGATCCGACAACCGATAGATGAAAAATTCTAACAATTTTATTCTTCTGTTTTCATTTATTCATTAAAAACTCAATTAATTCATTAAAATTTTTCAATATAGTTATCGTAGTTATAAATGGGCAGGAGGAGATATTGCTTTCCCGTTTCTTTTTCGTGTAAGTAATCAATTAATTGATCAGGATCTTTCGGTACAACTATCGCCGTATTGAACGACCAGAAGGGGATATTGCATTACTCGTTTCTTTTGCATTCAGTGCCTTTGCACATAATTATTTAATTGAGATTTTATGGAAAAGCTACTAAAAGGGTGAAAGTATCGTTAAAAGATGAGCATATTTCCCAAAATAGTGATCTTTGAAATCTCATAATCTATAAAAGTAGAACAGAGCAGTATGTTCTGTGGCTGATGCTCTGTACCGTTCGTTTATTTCCAGATATTTCAGATTTATCTGTACGATCTGTGGTCACGTGACAAAAAAATCCGTCCGCTCGCGGAGGTCAATGCCGAACGCCCCTACTGGTTCAACTGACCCACCGTCCATCTGATCTACCGATTCAACTAACTTACAGTTCATCTGATCTACCGGTTCAATTGACCCACCGTTCATCTGTTCTACCGGTTCAATTGATCTACCGATTCAACTAATCTATCTATTAAATTGATCATCTTAAAAGTGTAGTAGTGGTCTCACTACTACTATCAATTTAATGTCACGTACAGGTTGTAAAATTTTATTAGATACCTCTGTGATATAACTTGTTTATTTACCAAAATAAACTTATCATTATTTATGAAACCATAGAGTATGAACATAATTAAAAAAATTATTCCCTAAATTAATTTGCTGTTATTTTTATTTCTTAGGTGCACATGCGAGGAAGGATACACTGGTCAGAACTGCGAGAGCGAGTACATCCCTTGCGATCCTAGTCCGTGCCTGAATGGTGGTCAATGTCATCAGAGGGACAAACACACTTACACCTGCGATTGCCCGACAGGTATGCCAACTTCCTCTTCTTTTTCCTCCGATGTTTACTTACCATATTTGACTAAACTATGCACACGAAGACGTACAGATATGTTTTCTCTAGGCAAATGTCTATTGGACCGATGGGTTGGGCACACTGTACAGGGTGGGCCAAATTCGACACTTTCGAATGGAAAGTCCTATTTCTAAAAGAGATAGACGAAAACTGATGTCGGTGTCCGAGGGTCAATTTTTATGAAAAACTTAATGGTGAAAACAACGCTTGAATATTTGTGACTGTTTCATAGTTACTCGAAAATGTGCTGCGAAAACATTATTTCCGGAACGTTTCACGTAGAATCCAAGAACGTCCTATGAATTTTTTTACTTAAATGGGACACCCTTATATTTTACTCATATCCAAATATATAGCATAATTTATATTTTTCGGGAGCAATGCTTACTCTTCTCAAACATAAATTTGAAAGCTGAACATCTCAAGCATTGCTCCGGAAAAATATCAATTATGCTATACAGAGTGTTTCTGAATTGATGCGAAAGATTCGAGGGTATCATTCCTCAGAATATTTTACGAAAGTAAGTTCCCATAAATGTAGTTCCGGAAATGCATTGATTCTAAGATACAGGGTGTTGATGTTTTACTCAAAACTGACTGAAAAGTGGTACGCCTTAGAGATATTTTTTAAACTAAATTAATTAACTTGATTAATTAACTTAATTATTTTTAATTCTTCGTTCAATTTGTGATGAAAATCTCTTCTGCTTCCTTTTCTTGTGGGGCGCCGTTTTTATTCAAGAAAATAAAACATCTTAACGCGTATTAGTCGTTACTTTAACACATTATGTAGTAGAGAAACTACGTCAAGATGTTTCATTTTTTCACATAAAAACATAGCCCCACACGAAAAAAAACACTCGAGAGATTTTCGTCATAAATTGAACGAATAATTCAAAAATAATTGTTAGTTCAAAAAATCCCAGTGGCATACCACTTTTTCAGTCAGTTTTTGAATAAAACTTCAACACCCTGTATCTTGGAACAATGCATTTCCGGGACTACATTTATGGGAACTTTCTTTCATAAAATATTTCGAGGAATGAGCCCCTCAAATCTTTCGCATCAATTCAGAAACACCCTGTATATTTGGAATTGTTATTTCAAGCTCCATTGAAATGTGTAAATATTGGTTGTCCCAACTGAATAAAAAGTTCATAAGAAAATCTTATGAAATGTCAATATGCCGAAAACATAATTGACGTCATTTGATTCTACTTGAAAAATACTCCAAATAATGTTTCCACAAAAAAAGAAACAGCCGGTAACTGTGAAACGGTCATAGATAGACATAGAAGTTTTCATGAAAATTGGCCCTCAGCCACCGACATCAGTTTTTGTCTATCTTTGTTTGAAATAGGACTTCCCATTCAAAAGTGACGAATTTTGTCCACCTGTACCTTTATCATAGAACGAACCAGTATATTTTCCGGTTGACGTGAAAAGATGTGGAAAATATCGAAGAAATTGTGTCATTTCGTCTTTTTGTGCTGACCCGAACACAGATAATTTAATAAATCAATTCTCTGGCTGATGGCATAGAACAAAAAGCCAATAATTACAGCTTACCGTTGTTGGAGATCCGAAGGAAGTAGAGAAAAACTGGTACCCGTGATTTTTAGACGAAAGTGCCACTCGAACGCTGAATTAGAACTCCTGTTCGTCCAAAGTCACATGTATAACAGTAATTCTCGTTTAAAAGCGTTGTTGCAATGCGACATTTAGGTATCCGGTTCGAACGCAATCAATAAAAACAAACAGATTCTAGTACCTGAGACAATTAAAATAAACGATTAGACAAATTGTAATGGATTAGAATGCTCACGATGCAAACGGCTACACATGTTGTCCTGTCGACTACTAATTTATTAAGTAGCCGGCGGTATACCGAGGATTACCTGGAAAGATCAACGGATTCGAAAACATGCCTCTTCGCGAAATGTCGAACCGGCCGATCGTTGTTCAATTGCAAGAACTTTCCTTGCCATTCGACGGTATTCTATGGTAACTTGAATGTTATTCTATGGATCTGTCACACGAAAGTTGGAACACATCCTGCATTTCTATGATGCGAGTACAGGAATTCATCTAACTCTGTGGATCTGTCCATAGAATTCGATGATATCAGTGTGAAATGTCATAGATTTATAATACTTACTAGATGGCGAACTTGTCAAAAATTTAGAGGCACACGGCGGCCATTTGCAGTTTGGGTTGGATTTGAGGTGACAATTTTTCAACTGATTGAAATATTAGAATTACCGACATTACACCGTGTTTGAGGGAACTATAGTGTATAATCATCATAATGGTGCATTATTTTAATAACTAATCACACGAATCGGAAATATTTATTATTTGATATAGAACGAAATGTTAGAGTTCACAGAACACCAATATACTGAGTTAGTTTTCACCACTTCTTTCAAAGGAATGTCAATGTTTCGATCAAAATCGAGCACAGATGGCACAGAACATCAAATTAATTCGAGTTTCATCCCAAACTGCAAATGGCGGCCCTTGCCTCACTTTTTCTCTACGTTTACAGAAAGGAAGTTCGACGTCCAGTTATTATTATAGGTCCATGTAAAATGTACAGTCTTCGTTCTTTTCTGTGTTTCGAAAATTTAGAGAATGTGAACTTGGAAGTGTTAAAGCATGGACCTATAATACTAACTGATGGACGTTGAACTTCCTAACTGTCAACATTGAGGCAAGGGCCCCCATTTGCAGTTTCGGATGAAACTCGAATATTTTGATGTTCTATGCCATCTGTGCTCGAATTTGATTGAAACATAGACGTTCCTTTGAAAGAAGTGATCAAAAACGAACTCTGTATATTAGTGTTCTGTGAACAAGACATTTCGGTCTATATCAAATAATAAATATTTCCGATTCGGTAATTCTAATATTTCAATTCGTTGAAAAATTGACACCTCTTAAATCCAACCCAAACTGCAAATGGCCGCCACTTGCCTCAAAATTTTTGACAGGTTCGCCATCTAGTTAGTAATCATCTTGATTATTGAAATGTCATCATTTCTGTGCAATCTTCAGTTCATTTTTGACATAAACCAAAATCAACGATTTGATGCCCAATCAAGCTTTGTGAAACCCACGGTTAGTCTTTCAGCGAAGAGCATAGAATCGAATCGGTAGGCGCGTTCCATTAGTTCTTACATGTCATTTCTCGAGAAATTCCGAGGCAACAACAGGTGACCTCGACTTGGACGTCCTGCACATACCCGCGCCAAATTTCGTCCAAAACAATAGTAGGCTGCGGTTTTGTGTTACACGCCGCAGGATGTTCGAATTGGAATTTATTAGACTAGACTGGAAACCAGTTAGGGTTGATGGTCACAGAGCTTAATTATCTCTCGGAATAAATATGAACAGGCTGCCGTTGAAATTTATATAAGATAAAATTGTCGGACAGTTACATCAATAAATTCGAATTTATAGCGTCACTTTCGCAATATGTCTTGTTCTGTTTGCGTCCCTGCATGAAGACGAGTTCGAGCACACGAATGTCATTATGCGCGTACATTGTCGCATTACCATAGACTTAGGACTATGAGGTTGGCATCATTGGATCGATGGTTCGTTTTGGTTCAGTATTTTCTATGCGGAAATGCTTCTTACCGTTTTCGATAGTTTTGAACTTTCACTTTATGAGTTTCGATTTTTGTATTATCTATTAGCTGGCCCGGCTAACATTGTGTTGCTATAATCTACAATATTTGTAAAAACAGCCGAGAATATTGCTGCTGTAGCCGAAAGTGTTGAAGAAAACCCAGGTTTGTCCATTTCTCATTGTTCTTTGGAATTAGGCATTCCACAAACGTCATTACACTGTACTTTGCATAAATATTTGGATTTTTAAGGCTTATAAAGTTCAGTTAACACAAGAACTCAAGCCTTTTGCGGGAAAAGTTTCCACCGAGATATTGTGATTCAACACCTTGAGACTTCTTCCTTTGGGGCCACGTGAAAGAGAAGGTCTACGCTAATAGCCCAGCGTCGATTCAAAACCTCAAAGATGGAATTCGTGAGGCTATATAGGCCAGCCACTTTGCGATTTGGTTATGGAAAATTTCATTAAAAGGATATGGTCCTGTAAACGTGGTCGTGGTTGTCATTTGCCTGATGTTATTTTCCACTATTAAAGGCATATCTTCTTCTTTATAATGAAATAAACTTTCGTTCATTTATGTTGAAAAATGGCTTTTTTCTTTGAATATCAAAATAACACCTCTTATTGGAAAACCCTTCATTTATCAACAAAGGTGACAGTCACTGTTTCATCTTCTTCTTTCTATGACCCACTCGGAGCTATGGGCTCAGCCGTCGGCTGTGTACCCAGTTTCTTCATTGTTTCATTCTCTTCGCCACCACAGATAAGTGTTCATTTGTCTTTTTCTTATATGGTTTGCTCGGCAACTGCGCGGAATATCGGGCAGTATGTATCGGTCATTATTAAGTCCTGTTGGTGAAATGAAGAGAAAAACGTTATGTGTCAAGGCCCGACGAAGAGTTGAAGGTATCAATTATCATCACCGACCACCTCCTGTCTCGACACTTTGATAAAATGCATTTAACAGGCACGGTTGCCGATCTGAACGCCAGATAATCCCATATTATTCCATTTTAATTGGACGATGTAAAGTTCTCGATGGCCGACATGAAGGAGCCCAAGAAAATCTCTCGTGATTATCGGTTGTACGTCCCATCGCACTTTTTGTGCAGATATTTCGAAAGTTCATTCTGAGCATTATCTGTAGATGGCGTTCAAATAATTGTTTTTCTATGCTCCAGATAGTCTTCACAGTTGGCAACTCTCAATTCAATCCATAGAACAATAGTTGATGACATCATGATTGGGTGGAATTCTATGGTTGACCATAACGAATAAGATTCATAGAACCATTCGAATTGACATCGCTGAAAAGAATCAAAGAAATGAATAACTTCAAACAATATTATCTAGTCAAAGATGTCATAGCCATACCAATACCAACTTATCACCCATCTTCTTACCATGTCGGTCTTGCAAGATGGCAGATAAAGCGCCGAAGACAGAAATTGAATGGACAAGAGCTATTTATTCACTCGAAGAAATGATATAATTGCAATTTATTGTCGCAATACCCATCGCTGATACTTATGAACTACTGCGTATTTCACATTATAGAACAATAAATTCGATATGCGATTCGATGACCACCGTCTATGGCCAGGAATGTTGGTACAACTGTTTCAGATTAAATGCTTCTTTCCGGCTCTATTATGTGGATTCTCCGGACAACGGATTGTAAAAAGAAACCACCAGATGCTTCTCGGAACCAACGAGATGGCCGCGCTATGTTAATAAGTGCGAATTCGTCGAAAAAAATCAGCAGGATTGCCAACTTTTAATTTCGAAAATTGGTTGTGCCGAAATTATGGAAAAATGAGTTGCTACAAAGAGAAAAAGCTCGTTATTACCTCATTGGCCCATTATATACTAAATTCAGTAATTTATGTGGCTTGGGCAATTGTAAAATGCCAATTCAAACCCGGTTTGTGGCAAAAACAACCTAATGCACGTTGTGTGGAGACTCATGCGTCATAAACCGAGACAGTTATGTTAATTGAAGCAGAAAAAGTTGGTCGTAAGATGAGAACAGAACGTATATTCTTGTCCGCATACCGACTTCCGGTCATTTCAGCCGTTTTGATTTGATTTTAATTTGTCTCATACGAAATGTGGAATATATTAAACGTTAACATTGGAATTATACCAGTTCTGTGACATCTTTGTTCCAATGGTCATAGTAAATAACGGCGTAGAGAATTCATCACATCCACTGACGTTTGAATTGGAACATAACCTCTTTACGGTGAATTTTCGATTCTATGCTCATGGGGTTGATGACACAATAGACAACGTTCAATCTGATTTCTTAAACCTTTGCCATCAGTTCTTCCCATAATTGAAAGGGGTGTTGAAGAAAATGAGAAATATACGAATTCAGATGAAGTGATATCGAACAAAATGGTCAGCATGCTTCTACCTAAATAAGGCAATATTCTGGTTAATACAAATATAACGAGTACCAGTTTGTGCAATTCGAAACAATGTCTTCACGAATTCTATAAATTCAAACTCTATGAACTCTAAACGGGGCACGAACTCGATGATCCAATGATACTTCCTTCAATGGATTATGTTTCAAAAGACTAATATATTCCATTTTATTCTTTCTACATGTTAGAATCTGTACTATCAACATTAATCTTCTTCTGGTCTTCTGCCTTGGACGTGAATAAATTGTCCTGTTAAATTCCTATGCAAGTTTATTATAGAAATTAAACACTCCTTCCTAGAGTGTATTTGTTTTGTCTATGGGCCACATGTTTAATATTACCGCCATTTTAGGGCATGAGAAGTTATTCAACTACAATATAAACAATTCATTTCATTTATGCGTCATGATATGACAAGATATATTACATTCGAGTGTTCCACGTTATTGGGTATAAATTTTTGATTTTATGTAGATGCTGACGCTTTTAATGGCTCTCAATGAAACACAGTAACGAGATGATTCATTGTTGACAATCGTAGAGAGCTCAAGAGGTTATTTGTGGTCATAGAGTATGTTGACATTTCGCGAAATGTTACCAACAGTCTAGAAAATGTTCATGACGTTTTCATCTGATTAATAAGATAGTTTATCCACGACTATTGAATAATCCACCCATTATACGTCTGTTTGCTAGGCCATAATAATAATAATGATAGTCCATGGGCCAGCGCCTGTTTTTCAAAATGATAACTAACAATCTGAATATTTGTGAGTAGCTTTATTTTGACGAAACACCCACTTTTTCCCTCTACGAAAATTCTCGATAGTGGGGGTAATACAGTATGGGGGCGTCAAAAGTGTTAAATGGGCGAATGTTCAAATTTCATAACTAACAGCTACTTTATAAATTAAATCTTGAAACAATTTATTAGAAATTGAAAATAATAATTGTCCTACAAAAATGATGATTCTATCAAAGTGTCCCCCACTCCCAATATATATTATATCAACAACTAGTTCTAAAAAAAATTATTACTAACCGGCTGATTTTTGATTGTTGCTTAGCAAATATTTTCTTTATGAACTGGTCACATTGTCCTACAAATTGAGTACGTTTTTCCAGTCCTA
This sequence comes from Propylea japonica, assembly GCA_013421045.1. NCBI lineage: Eukaryota > Metazoa > Arthropoda > Insecta > Coleoptera > Coccinellidae > Propylea > Propylea japonica. The sequence goes on along the minus strand of JACDNR010000022.1, from coordinate 18,966 downwards.
CGGAAATTGTCAATTGTTAGTAATCATTTTAATTGTGGATTCTGTGATACAATTTCTGAGATAGGACTGGAAAAACGTACCACTCAATTTGTAGGACAATGTGACCAATTCATAAGGAAATATTTGCTAAGCAATAGTGAAGAAATCAGCCGGTTAGTAATAATTCTTTTAGATCTAGTTATTGATATATGTTGGGAGTGGGGACACTTTGATAGAATCATCATTTTTGTAGGACAATTATTGTTTTAGTTTGTGATAAAATTGTTTCAAGATTTAATTTATAAAGTAGCTGTTAATAATACAATTTGAACATTAACCCATTTAACACTTTTGTCGCTTCCATACTGTATTAGCCTTCACTATCGAGAATTTCAGTAGAGGAAAAAGTTGAGCGCTTCGTCAAAATGAAGCTACTCACAAATATTCAGATTGTTAGTAATCATTATGAAAAACAGGCGCTGACCCATGGATTATGAGTTATAATTCACTGCTGTCAGAGGCTTCGTAGATTCAGTTTTGATATTATAGTCTCTGAATTGATATTTCTTCAGTATTCTGAAATACTCCAACTACAAATAAGGTTTACCTTGTCAATCGTAGGTCAAGTCTACTTTCATTACAGCAAGTGAAGCATATTTTATTACAAAATATACAATGACAAGTTCTCCAAAAATTTCTTATGTGTCAACTCGGTAACTCGGTAGCAAATGAAAAAATACATTTTTTCATCTTTCATTGGAAATATTTCGATAACTGTTCATCCGATTAGAATGATTGATACCTCATTGCATAGGTAAATTAATTCTCTACAAACGCCCTATTGACCACTTTCTTCTATAACCTACCGTTTTCAGAATATTTTGAATAAACTCGGTAGCAATCGGTAGCAAATGAAAAAATACATTTTTTCATCTTTCATTGGAAATATTTCGATAACTGTTCATCCGATTAGAATGATTGATACCTCATTGCATAGGTAAATTAATTCTCTACAAACGCCCCATTGACCACTTTCTTCTTCAACCTACCGTTTTCAGAATATTTCGATATACTCCTTACGGCTCGTAGCCTAAACTTCAATTCGCGAATAATAGCTGTCATTATACTCTCGTTGCATAATATACTATAAAAGTATTTCCCTTCTCATATGGGTATATTTCAGAAGAAATGGTATAATATGAAATTTACGTTCGGAAAAGTGTTCGTGAAGCATCTTTTCTTTGCATTGAAGTCATGAAGCGGCGAATGCACGAAAGCACTTGTAGAATGAAATGTCTACATACATGTCATAGCTGGCGTCCAAATGAATGGCTTTATTGTTCAGCCCAAGCGCCGTGGGGCTTTGAAAAAGCGCCGATATTCATGTTTGAACGAATATCTCGACGTGAACTTTACTCGCAGTCGAGGTTTACTGTTTTTAGAGAGTTATTGTCGCTGCGACAGGAAATGTTCTTTATTACGAGTTCTTCAAAGGATTACAATGCTAAGAAACGTTCACAATGCAGACATCGACTGCTCGGTTGGGACTGCGGACGTTGTCTTATCATTTTTAAATCGCCCCTCGTTGATATATTTCTACATTAAAAATGAAGAAAAATGGTAACCAAAAAAAATTACGATTGTGATAGTTCTTCGTTTTATATGATTTTCCCACTGCTCCCTGAAGTTTCTTGGCAAACATAAAATAATTGTACTCTATGATTCGTCACGGTATAACCATAGATTTATAATACTAACAAGATAGCGAACATGTCAAAAATTTTGAGGCAAACGGCGGCCATTTGCAGTTTGGAGTGAAATTGACTAATATGAGAGTTGTCAATTTTTCAACGAACTGAAATATTAGAATTAGCGAGGTTGTACCGTTTTTGAGGAATCTTTGTGTATAATCATCATAATGGTACATTATTTTAATAACTAATCACACGAATCGAAAAAAATTATTATTTGATATAGACCGAAATGTCAGTGTTCACAGAACACTAATATACAGAGTTCGTTTTCATCATTTCTTTCAAAGGAACGTCTATGTTTCAATCAAAATTCGAGCACATATGACATAAAACATCAAAATATTTGTGGTTCACTCCAAACTGCAAATGGCGGCGATTTGCCTCACTTTTGCCTACGTGACAGTTAGGAAGTTCGACGTCCAGTTAGTATTATAGGTCCATGGGTATAACCATTGATTTATAATACTAACTAGATGGCGAACCTGTCAAAAATGTTGAGGCAAACGGCGGCCATTTGCAGTTTGGGTTTTACTTGAGAGGTGTCAATTTCTCAACGAAAAAAATTCGAGCACAGATGGTATAGAACATCAAAATATTTGAGTTTCATCCCAAACTGCAAATGGTGGCCCTTGCCTCACTCTTTCTACGTGACATTCAGAAAGTTCGACGTCCAGTTAGTATTATAGGTCCATTGATATAACGCAATATCTTCTATGGTCTTATCACTGCAATTTATGTCATTGTGGAATATTTTCGATAGGGAAGAACGTCACTCGTGAAGCCGCTTTAAACGAGAAAGTGCAAACTAAATCACGAAACACAAATTCGATATTATTATTACGATAGAAGGAGGTTCTTCTTCCTTAGTCGAGAAGCATGACATAAAAGAGATCATCGATGACAAAAAAAGAACTTCAAAGACTGCACGATGCTGGGAAATATTTCACAGCTAATCGATGGAGTGAACATTCACCAATGTGTTGCTATATTCACATGAAATTAGATGATTAGAGATACAATATTGTGCATTTGACCGTTAACAATTTGACCAGGCGGTTACAGAATATTTGAAACACGGTGTCAGATGCATAGAATTGTAGGCTAAACATTCTAAACATTTCTAATTATCCGCCGAATACGTCAAGCGATCATAGAATGTTCCAACGAAGGATGGTCATAGGCATCTGAAAATAAGAAGGCAGCGCCACGGCGGGCATTCGTAGAACTATTGATAATGACATGGAAGGATTTGGTTGTATTGTTTATGTGTATATCTGCTTTAACTGCTTTATTAAAATTTGGATTCTTCATCAATATATCAAAATTTCAGAAATCTATAGTGAACGAGTGTATTACTGTGTATATTATAGTTTTATTTTCTGTGAAGACACTGGGTGCCATCATTTGTTTCAATTTATTTCAGTCGTAGTGAAAGATGAATTAGGTTAAAAGGCTGTTGAGGAAATTAAGGAAAACAATTTGTTTGTTGAACAGTTGAATTAACTCCATTTTATTATATTCAAACAGTACTTTTTCTTCACAAGATCATTTTCAGTGGGTTTTTCTTCGTTTAAACTTCCTTGTATCAACCTTTCAGTTGAACTACTAGAACTAGAACATTCCGGTTGTTTCTCCTTTCTGGTAGTTAATCCAACAGGAAGATTTCTGGTAGGCACATCAGTATTTTTCAAAAACTACCTCTGTTATGAACTGGGAACTGTAAACGATTTATTCCATGAATCTAATCTAACCTACAAGTTTTGTGTAATCCGTACTTACCTCGATAAGAATAATCGTCATCTACAAAATGCAAGGAGCAAACTTTCATATTTCTTGTGACTGGTTACCGATTTTAACCCCTTACTGCATACTGTGCCATATATGGCACACGCTGTTCAAATGTAATTTTCTAAGTCTTGATTCGTTTTAAGTCCGCACATCAAATTGTTCCATATACGGCACGCTCGCTTCTTTCGCGGAAAACAGTCGTAGCCCCTCTTAGGGACTATTCGCATATTTATCGAAGGTTTTAGTTGATATCGGCTGTTCAACACGCTACAGCACGTTTTGCATTATTTACCTTCGTATATTTCATATGTTTTTAGTGATATTATAAGGAAAAAAATATTGGCGCAAAGGTAAGTGTTTACATTATATCGTTCTATCAGAATCTTAATAGAATTTTTATATTGATACAACAAAAATTGATTTTGTTTACATGTGCCATATATGGCACAATTTGAGGTAATGGCATAAATAAAACATAATTACTGCAATATGTTATTCGGTTACAGATGGATTGCAGACGGTTTTATGGATTAAAAAATGTTCAAATACCAGCAACTTATAGCAGCAGCGATGAAAATCTATCTTCAGATGAAGATCATCGTGTAGAAAAATTTATTTTTTCGAAAGCATCCGCTATCAGAGGCGAACAAGACAATTCACACAGTGACAACGACGTGATTTTGGATACGGACACTGATAGCGATGACGACTATGACATTCCACTCCAGGTTCTTCAGCAGCGAAGCAGCCAGCAGCACCATGGTCCAGATGATGCCCTACCCTCAACATCCAAACAGTCAAATCGAAGAACGGTGAGGAATAAAATTGACTGGCAAAATAGATTTTTAGATATTTCTGAATTAAAACTCCCAACTGTTTTCATTGTTTTCTTTTCCTGTGATCTGCTACCATAAAATACTAAATGAATTAAATTACTAATCGAAAAATAATATTCCGTCAATTCAATCTGTGCCATATATGGCACATGTCGAAAATGTCAATTTTTCCGAAAAATAGAGGTGTTATAATTTTTTCATATTTTTCATGCCATCTAGTACCATAAACTACCAAATATATTTTTTTCAACGATTTTAAAAAAAATCATGCAGTAAGGGGTTAAGTTTCAGTTGCCAGGCTTTTCGTCGATCCATCAACACTTTGTCACTTTACTCCTCGATTTCCTTCTACCCAAACACGAAATTTATCCCTAGCTTGAGGAAAGGCATGGAAATGTATTTTATTTGGAATTCTTTTTTCTCAGGAAGAACACTGAGGAACTGAACAGTATCGTATTGTATGAATTATACTTAAAAACGCAAAATGAAAGAATCATGTCAATATTAAAGGTTACTCAGATGGATACCAGAAGGCGTATCGCTTAGCTTGATTTGCCTATACTGGGAGTTTCAGACGCATAGAAATGAATTCTGTACATCACGGATGCGATTTTTCTTCCTCTTTCTCCCGCGAACGCAACAATGGCGCAAATTTACCCGCGATGTCAGCTCAATAGGAGATAATATGACGTAAGGAATTAACAGATGGATGTTGAAAACCAATTACATTTCATGCAGGAAAGACGGCTTTTGTTCATGACACAATGACGGGATATTTTCGAATTAATTAAGTTATTAATTATCTGGCGTTGAAAGGGATTCAGGCACGTATGTTATTGCCTTTATTGTGCTGGTATTTTCACCTCCGATTCTGGATGTCAGAAATCAATCAAGCGGTTGTGAATGTAACGAATTACGCTTGATTGTTACAGTTATTGATCGATATCGGTTTGGTTTTTGAGGTGTTTTGGCAGCCGACATGTGGTTCGGCTGGATTCTTGAATTCTGTCGACGTTGGTACCAAGGTTTATTCTGTATCGATGTATATAAATCTGTGACTAAGATGGCAGAAGTGCAATTTTCTCGAAAACTTATATTGCCCCTTCAAGTTTGGATTGGATGATGCATTCTTAAATGATTCCAATTTGGAATGCCAGCTTTTTTCAACAGTCTCCACCACTGCAGGTCCTGAATCTCAACTAGAATCTGCACTGTTTTCTTTTCCGGAGCCATGTCCTCCTTTTTCCTTTTAAACTTTTTTGCGGTACGCCACTGATCAGCGTAAAATAAATTTGAAAACTTTTTTGATTCCTGTAATTTTTTCGTATCTGTAACCGTTTCCGAGTAAAAAAATTATTGAAAAGTTGTATGGTCCGTTCACGAAAGGTTGAGCGTATAGTAGGCGTTTCTTTATTTATCTGAAGTTGGCAGTATTTGCTGACATAACGTGAAATAAAGTCAACGTTGCCGAATGTACCCGGCCTCGTCTGACGAGCTTGCGAGTTATCAGACAACTCTATGCAATATTGACAAAATTGCGTATCAATCTGACAAGAAAATAAAAAACATAACCTAAAATTTCAATATACACAGTGGAATATGGCAAATTTCCATGGCCAACTGACGGCTCAACCTTTCGTGAATGGACTATATGTTGATATTGAATAAGCCTAAGTTGAATCTCAGATGATGATCTATCAAAATAAAAGCAAATTTTGGGCATACCTATCGAGTATTTCTCTTATTTTTATTTAGCGAATAGCATACAATCGTTCAATAATTTTTCAATCAAAAACGATTAGATATACGAAAAACTTTCTAAATTGTACGAAGATATCAAAAATTTATTGACGCTGACCGGTGGCGTATCGCAAAAAAGTTTGAGAGGGTCTGGCCCCGGAAAAGAAAACGCCCTGTAGATTCTAGTTGAGATTCAGGACTTGCAATTATGGAGACAGTTGAAAATAGCTCGCCTTCCAAATTTGGAATGAATATCTCAAAAACTGCAGGAGTTATGAAGAAAAAACCAATTTTTTTTGGAAATCTCAACTACCTGTAGCTCCATAACGAAGCTTTTGCAGACCCATGTTCATATGGACTTTTTTCTTGAAATTATAAGTAGATTCATCCCCTTAAGTTGTGTCAGTCTATTAGTAACACCCTGTATACTGCGGAAACCACAAGCATATGTTTTATTTTGCCAACAGAATCCAAACAGCGAATACATCGGAGTCATAGACATCCCAGCCTTGATAAACATAATTATCCTTCTGTGCTTCGTCACGGTATAAATTCTCATAGAAAAACATATGAGGGATCAAATGTCATCGTTCCATTTCTTGGAGAAACCACCAGATACGTACAGTATGTTTCTTATGAGCATTAAACAAGGCTAAATGGACTATGCACTGTTGCAATCAGCAGCGGGCCGCGGGTGTAGGCCATCTGGAGCACAGAGAACGACTTTCCCACGGTCCGCGCGCTTTACACCACGGTATCTGGCCAGCCCACGCCGAGCCACGCAAACTTCTATATCGCATCGCAGGTCTTATCGCGCTGCAGCGGTTTCTCTTGAATCCTCTCCCCGACTCGAAGAGAGATACCAATCCTTAAAACGTCGTCCGGGCTGCGGTTTGCTCACTTCCGGCTCCGCCAAACAGGAATCCGTCATCCGAAATTCGTCTTCCTGTGTACCACCAGATACACGGTATAATTACCAGTTTTAAATCGCGAGATTAAGTCGACCTCCTTTTCTGTGGTTCTCCGAGGTCTTGTCATAGAGCGGTATAAAGATGAGTTATGTTATGGATGACGGTATAGGTATCTGAAATAAGAATGCAGCGCCACGGCGGGAATTCGTAGCACTTTTAATATTGACATGGAAGGATTTGGTTGTATTGTTTATGTGTATATCTGCTTCATTAAAATTTGGATTTTTCATCAATATATCAAAATTTCAGAAATCTATAGTGAACGAGTGTATTACTGTGTATATTATATTTTTATTTTCTGTGAAGACGGTGGGTGTCATCATTTGTTTCAATTTATTTCAGCCATAGTGAAAGATGAATTAGGTTAAAAGGCTGTTGAGGAAATTAAGGAAAACAATTTTGTTTGTTGAACAGTTGAATTAACTTCATTTTATTATATTCAAACAGTACTTTTTCTCTTCACAAGAGCATTCTTCAGTGGGTTTTTCTTTGTTTAGACTTCCTTGTCTCAACCTTTCAGTTCTACTACTAGAACTAGAACATTCCGGTTGTTCCTTATTTCTGGTAGTAAATCCAACAGGAAGATTTCTGGTAGGCACAGCAGTATTTTTCAAAAACTACCTTTGTTATGAACTGGGATCTGTAAACGATTAAACCGAATCTAATCTAACCTACAAGTTTTCTGTAATCCTTAATTACCTCGAAAATAATAATCGTCATCTACAAAATGCAAGGAGCAAACTTTCATATTTCATATGACTGGTTTACCGATTTCAAGTTTCAGTTGCCAGGCTTTTCGTCGATCCATCAACACCCAAACACGAAATTTATCCCCCGCTTGGGGAAAGACATGGAAATGTTTATTATTTGGAATTCTGTTTTTCTCAGGAAGAACACTGAGGAACTAAACAATAGCGGTTTGAATGAATTATACTTAAAAAAAAATATTAATGATGTTGAATATTCACATAAATCGTGACAACACAATGCAAAATAAAAAAATCATGTCAATATTGAAGGTTACTCAGATCGTCACCAGAGGGCGTATCGCTTAATAGCTTGATTTGCCTATTGGGATTCTATGTTCCACAATCCATGAAAACGAATGCTTCACACAGGGTTGCCAGATTGAGGGAATTTTCCCGAAAATGACAGAAATTTTCGAGGAAATAATTTAGATTGGAGAAAAAATGGGGGATTTGAGATCTGTCACACTTCAAAACCCAAATTGAGGAAAGAATTAAGTGTAATGTTTCAACGAATATCGCAACAAATGTTTAAAGAGAAATATATTTTTAAACAAGTTGCAGAATCAGCTCCTTTTCTTGTCCAAAAAAAAACGCGTAGTGCTTACAGAGATACATTTACATGCTGATCCATTCACTGCACACCCAGTATAACCAGTCGACGCACAGAAGAATATCATGTTTTCTCCGGTTTCTGAAACCATAACAGTCAATCGAATGGTAGAATTACGACGCTAATCTTTCAACAACAATAGATACGCTTGTTTATGCACAATAGCTAACCAAACAGGATATTGTGATAGCAAAAGGATTGATTCGCTATTGCAGGAATGATACAGACCACCAATTGATAAGGTCCAGAACTAAGTAGACCGTGGGAATAAACCTCGAAAATACTTCTTGAATGAAAAGGCCGATGTTATTTACGATTATCGGTGCCAAAGTGTAGGCAGATGTACGAAAGTCTTATCACTGCAGCTGGCATAATCTTGTGAGAAAATGATTACAAGTGTCGAGAATTATTATTGGTATCTCACTCGAAAAATCTGAAGTCCTGACGTGAAGTAGGAACTCTGGGGGATTTTGGCTGTCTTGGGAAAATGATGAGTCAAGTTTTTGACTATACGAGTTCTGTTCAAAAGAAAAGGCAATTTTGATTTTCGTTAGCTGTGTATAGTCCGTTCACGAAAGTTTGAGCGCATAGTAGGTGTTTGTTTATTTATCTGAAGTTGGTAGTATTTGGTGTCATAACGTAAAATAAAGTCAACGTTGCCGAATGTACCAGGCCTCGTCCGACGAGCTTCCGAGTTATCAGAGAACTCTATGCAATATTGACAACATTTCGTATCAATATGACAAGAAAATAAACAACATAACCTAAAATTTTCATATACACAGTGGAATATGCCAAATGAAAATGACGGCTCAAACTTTCGTGAACAGACTGTAGGCACATCAATTGTCAAAATTTTGGTTATGTTTGTACACATATGTTTATCAATGTTGTCATAAGAAGTCAATTTGGATAAGTATTCTGCTGTTGACAACTGGGAAGTTTAGTCACGTTTTTGTGTTCTTCGTTTTATGATTTTCGACAAGTTAGTGATGTGAAGAATAAAACACGTGCACGTCGCTCAAGAACAGCCGAGAATATTGATGATGTAGCCGAAAGTGATGAAGAAAACCCAGGTTTGTCCATTCCTCGTCGTTCTTTGGAATTAGGCATTCCACAAACGTACAGTATTCTGCATAGAATTGGGTCTTAAGGCTTATAAAGTTCAGAAAGAGAAAAGAACTCAAGCCGGCCGATCATCAACATTGATCTTTCGCAGGAAAAGTTTCCGGACCGTGTTATCTCTCGAAGAGGTGATCACAATTGGCCACCAAGATTTAACACCTTGCGACTTCTTCCTTTGGGGCCACGTGAAGAAGAAGGTCTACACCAATAGCCCAGCGTCGATTCAAGACCTCAAAGATAGAATTCGTGAGGCTATCGAGGACATAGGGCAGCCACTTTGCGCTTTGGTTATGGAAAATATCATTGAAAAGGATATGGCCGTGGTGGTCATTTTTCTGATGTTATTTTCCACTATTAGCAGCATAGCTTCTTCTTTATAATGAGATAAACATCCGATCATCTATATTGAAGAATGGCATTTTTCTCTGAATATAAAAATAACATCTCTTATTGAAAAAACCCTTTAGATAGGAGCATTTTTGGACAGAAATCATAGAATATTGTCGGTCGTCGTTCTTATAAAGCATTTCGCACGCGGTTACAAACGAACTACTCGGCTTCGTATACATCATCTATACGCTGCCGTTGAACACCGATATTTACCATAAGTACTTACAAGTACCACAGAAGCACAAATAACGTTATTTGCACTACGCCATCGAGCCAAGTTGCCGACTGTGAGCGGGCGCCGATCTTTCAGATCCCATCGCCCATAGATATTACCGGCCGAGCATGGAATGTCAAGCATGGCGCGGGAACCACCCGGGGAGAGCACGCTTCTCTGGTTCTCTTGCAGTTCTATGTCGCAACAACAGTACGTTCTCGATGGTCCCGATTGGTTTTGTTCGCATAGATATACACCCACTAATTGCTCCACTTTTGTGCCATTATTGTATCTATGGTCGTCATGGAAATAATGGCGTTGGTTATCTTTGTTGCGCAATCGATCGGTATGGTTTCTTCTATGGTTGTCATTCGGCTTAGATGTAATAGAGATAATAGGAATAATTACTCTTCCGCCTTTGTCGAAATTTGACACATATCCAATATTATTTGATTGAATTGATCGAATTTATATTATCATTCAACGCAAAGATTAGGGAGAGAAAGATAGGAAACGCCCCTACAACTCTAGTACTAAAATCCGACTACGTTTTTCGGTGAATAGATTAATTCTGACATATAGATGGCGCTGAAAATGATGAATTTTTCAATACAGAAAACTGTTCTAATGGGCGCCAAATTCGAATTCAATTATTTCTACTACTATATTAAATTTAGACGTCGAGTCCAGGAAAAACATCCTGATCGATTAAACAAAGTTAGTCCTTTGCTTCGTGATCAGGATGTTATTTTTCATCTCCACATTGTTTAAAATGAAATGATATTAATGAAATGCGATATTGTATTTCTATAGTTTTATCAGAAGTCATTACTACTCACGAAATATGTAATAATGAAATTGAATACAAATCAATAATTTTCTTACATATCAGTTGCCGAATTGTCGAAACAATTAAAAATAAACCACAATTTGAAAATGGAATTAAAAAACAATGGAAATTTCAATAGGCTAGTGCTTCTCCATTTGTTTCAATTTGATCTGTAGAAAAATGCTCTCTGCACATTGTATAAAATCTGTGGAGATCAATATCTCTTCGCCCAGAAAACTATATCCATTTGAGAACACTGAAATTAAAAAGCAATGAGACACTGAGATACATGATACGAGTTTCAATACCTACATTTCCATTTTCTCAGGTTCAGGATTGGCCTTTTTATTATTTTGCAGTTCATCACAAAATAATATGCTCCGTAAACCATTTTGAATTTCAAAAGATGCACACACAAAATAGATAAACACAAACACAATACGAAACGCAACTAAAATGAAACCACGAATAGGTTACCCACGTGCAATCATGGCAATGTTTTCAAATGTCCTCGTTTTGCTCAAAATGGCCTCTACAATCTTCGATTTTACCCATTCTCCTGAATTTTAGTACTTAATCCTGACACATAGATGGCGCTAACATAATCGTAGTCGCTCCGTTTCCTATCTTTCTCTCCTTAATCTTTGATTCGTGCGTTTGGCAAGTGTATTGGCCTCTTCGTTTCCTTTGACTTCCAAGTGGCCGGGAACCCAGCTTTAAGAAGACTTTATTTTTCTTCTCTACCTCATTGAGTTTGTTCCAGCACTCCTAGATCATCTTTGAGTCGATGACGTAGGAGCTCAGTGCTTTAATAGCAGCTTGACTAGCTGAGTGTATGACTATATCGCACTTCTGATAGTTTCTTTCCAGATTTATATCTAGACATCTTTCAATGGCTAAGATTTCCGCTTGAAAGACGCTCATACAGGAGCCTAGCGATAGTGCACACTTGGTACTAGGCCCGTATATCCCAGCGCCAGCTCCTGCAGAAGTTTTGGAACCATCCTTATACCATTTTACGCTATTTTCTTTGAGGTTATAGTCGGTGTATTCCCGTTCCATTCCTCTATTTTACTTAGCAATGTCCTGAAGTTTTTATCAGTGCTTACTTTCTTCACAAGATTAAGGACAGAGGCCAAGAAAACATAGAAATAAATCTTTCGGAAGTCCTGAAAAACATGATACATTTTTCGAGTAACCCAGGAAAAACCCCGTTCACTGCCCATGTGTCACCACTGCTAAGTTCAAAAGTGAAAAGGTCAATGGAGGGAAGACAAATAGCAATCTTCCTCTCTATCCACCATTACAGTACTTCCCAATGACTATAATTAACAAAGACCGCCAGTGCATTCTCTTCGCTTCACATATCGGTCCGACTGATCACGAAAGCAAACAATTTATCATTTCCATGTGAAAAAAAGTACGCGATAGACGAGAACCACAGAACAACGTCAGTTTCGTAATGAATTTTTCGAATGGAAGAAAGTGTGTTCGCATAACACCGCCCATAAATTTCGAGATCTTCAATCTCTGAACGTAATCAATTTCTTTCCCCCGTTGGCAACCGTGGAGAATCAGAGAACCTTCGTTTCTGTGGTCGGTATGTAGATGTGAGTTTCGCAGTAGGCGAATTGGATTCGGTGCTGGTTTTATATCGTTCTATTTGTTTCTGTGGACCGAGATCTTTACGCGTTTCATGAATAATTACTATTAAATAAAAGAAATGGAACAATAGGATATAAATAGACATCTGAAAATTACAGTGTCAAAAGTCCGCCATGTTTCGTGAAGACGTTTGTGGCGGTATTTTTGAATAAACTCTCTAAAGAAGTCTTTTCGACCTTACCTATTCTTAATCTGTAGATAACAAAACATACATAAACAAACTAAATCTGCAATCTGCCCAACTCCGACGAAACATGGCGACCAACCAATATAAAATAAGACACGAGTTTTGGCCACAGTGGTAATAAAGTCACTGTACTGAAAATACTAAATAACTATTAATATTGACATGGAAGGATTTGGTTGTATTGTTTATGTGTATATCTGCTTCATTGAAATTTGTATTTTTCATCAATTTATCAGAATTTCAAAAATATATAGTGAACGAGTGTATTACTGTGTATATTATATTTCATTTCATGTGAAGACGGTGGGTGTCTTCATCTGTTTCAATTTATTTCAGCCATAGTGAAAGATGAATTAGGTTAAAAGGCTGTTGAGGAAATTGGGGAAAACAATTTTGTTTCTTGGACAGTTAAATTAGCTTCATTTCATTATAGTCAAACAGTAATTTTCTTTTCACAAGATCATTCTTCAGTAGGTTTTTCTTTGCTTAGACTTCCTTGTCTCACCTTTCAGTCTTACTACTAGAACTAGAACATTCCGGTTGTTCCTTCTTTCTGGTAGTAAATCCAACAGGAAGATTTCTGGTAGGCACAGCAGTTTTTTCCGAAAACTACCTCTGTTATGAATTGGGATCTGTAAACGATTAACCCCATGAATCTAATCTAACCTACAGGTTTTGTGTAATCCGTAATTACCTCGATAAAATGAATCGTCATCTACAAAATGCAAGGAGCAAACTTTCATATTTCCTGTGACTGGTTTACCGATTTTAAGTTTCAGTTGCCAGGCTTTTCGTCGATCCATCAACACTTTGTCACTTTACTCCTCGATTTCCCTTCTACCCAAACACGAAATTTATCTCCAGCTTGAGGAAAGGCATGGAAATGTATATTATTTGGAATTCTTTTTTTCTCAGGAAGAACACTGAGGAACTGAACAAAAGCGATTGAATGAATTATACTTAAAAAATTATTAATAATGTTAAATATTCACATAAATCACGACAACACAATGCAAAATGACGAATCATGTCAATATTAAAGGTTACTCAGATCGTCACCAGAGGGCGTATCGCTTAGCTTGCGAATTGGTTTCGGTGCTGGTTTTATATCGTTCTATTTCTTTCTATGGATCAAAATCCTTACGCGTTATATGAATAATAACTATTAAATTAAAGAAATTGAACAATAGGATAGATACAGTCTCGTTCGTTTGCGTCATGTTGGTACTTCCATAATGTAATTACTAGAAAAGGCTCAGGATCCTTGTGACTGCCACTTTCGTTTGCACAATCGTGAATAGAAACAGTTCTCATAAACTACATATGGTTTTAATTAAAATATCGCGAATGTTTTCTTTAGCGAAGTTAATTATTGAATAAAACATGATTCATTTCCTGGCATGGAACTCGTTTTGCTCCCATGAATGGCTCTTTCAAGGGAATTTGGGTGACATGTACCGTCTAGGAGGTCTCACTGACTTGTGAATGAAACCTATAATCATAATTCGCTATCAGTATACGCTTACCATAGGAATATGGATAGTTAGATTGTGTAATCTAGTACTGTTGTAGAAATCTCATTCATGAAAACTGAATAAAATAACGAAGATTTCAGAACAGGTTGAATTTCAATCGATTTCGAAAGCGGGTCATTCATAAACACAATGCTATTCACATATTTTCATCGCTTATGTCGTTCTGTGACGCCTATGAGGGATATTTCTGTTATTCGATTGGCGCCATTGCTCCGATGAACACAGACAACCTATCTATGACAGCTTGGAACGAACATAGATTCATATATGTCGATATATCATCTTAATTATGACCATCGAACGACCACAGAGTTAGGCCATAAACACGAACATAGAGTATCAAAATACGCCTTGAAGTTAGCCATACTGCGACCACAGATAAGTTAAAATATTATTTATGATATTGAACGTAATTTATTTGTTTTGTAGTGTTAATGGTCGGCTTGGTTAGTAGGTCATTCTAAGCGTATCCATAAATTTCGAAATTTACAAACTGTAGATGCTGGAACTGGTAGATATTTTACGCGTTTATAGAAAACGGAACAGCGGGGGTGCGATCGCCATAAATTAATGAGTCGAATTGAGGTTGTAGATCAATTTTTCTTCTCTCCAACTGGTACTATCGATTTGCACTACTGGTGAGCTGTGCGCAATACAAATTACCTACATAACATAACATTATATCCGGCTATAAGTCTTGGTGGAGCTAGACAGCTCAGCTTATTATATAATTCGTTTTATTGAATAAATCCGAGGTTGGGATAAATTAATGAGCATAGAATAATATATCAAGGAGTTTTCTTCTCATGAACAAGTTATATGGCTGTGTGGAACCTAGCTGTATAAAACATTTTTCTTCCATTCATGTATAGAGATAGGATAGTATAGGGTTGCCATCATTGAAATAAACGTGGTATCAGATGCGCCTTATTATACTACCACCCAACGCCAAATTTGTCAATCGTTTAATTTTCTGGAGGAATTGTGATTCTTGCGCCTGTTTCTAGTTAAATTGTGATTTTTTTCCTGCATAATAAATACAATAAATTGGTATCGTGCACTATAAGGCTTTTTTGAAGCAGAGAAGAGACAGATGAGAAGAAAATTAGAGGAAAAACATATCACAGGTAGGGATGAGTACTGAACAGATCCGCATTCGAAATTTTCGCTAGTCTGTCTTGGTAATCTGATATCTTTTATATGTGTATATTATCGCCTGAAGAAAAATTGTTTATATGATATTCAATTGAGCTGATTTGAACAGGATTGCTAAAGACCCAACGCGTCGTATTTGTTTGTTTGAAATTTGTAAACAGAGAAAACTAGCAACTTAACTCAACTTGAAGTTTCCGCCATATTAGTCCCTGACTTAGCCCCGCCCAGTGGTACTATTTTTCCTACTCAATTGTATGTCATAGCGTCTCTTCTCTATTTTATCTCGATGATTTCATGAGAGAGCTTCCTCGATAAACCATAAGTGTGCACTCTTATGTTTAGGGCTGTACTCATAGTTCGCCCTTGAGGGTGAGTTAGAGTTTGTATCGCCCTTATGAATACTAGCCTTAAAGGTGACCTCAGCTCTCACTCACCCTCAAGGACCGTATTCATAGTCATCCTCAGGGTGAGTGTGAGTGTCAAATTGCCCTTGAGTAGCTGTAGCTTTCCCTCAAGTTGAGGTTGGCAAAATTCGCACCCCACTGACTGAGTATTTATGAAACGGCTACAGCTTTCAAGTGCGATCTGACACTCACACTCACCCTCACCTTGAGGGATGACTATGAATACGGCCCTAACTGTTATGACGTTTTATAGACATTTTTAATCCTTCAATCGTCATATTATTTTTATTCTTCATCATAATATTTTCTTACAGGTTTCCGTGGTTCGAACTGCGAAGAGAAATAGACGATTGTCCCGGCCATAAATGTATGAACGGTGGAAAATGCATAGACGGCATCAACAGCTACAACTGTCAATGCCCACTGACGTACACTGGTCGTTTTTGCGAGCAGGACGTCGACGAATGCTCGATGAGACCTCGGATGTCAAAACGGTGCCACTTGTACCAACAGTCATGGCGGCTACTCCTGTATCTGTGTGAACGGTTGGACTGGTCCAGATTGCTCGGAAAACATCGACGACTGTGCTGGTGCTGCTTGTTTCAACGGGGCAACTTGCATTGACAGGGTGGAAGCTTCTACTGTCAATGTACACCTGGAAAAACAGGTAAGAATGGTTTTAGCAATTGTGAAAATTTTCGTTAGTGTCGTATAAAAAATATTTTGATGATACACTTTTGATTGCTGTTATTATTCATTATGAGCGAGATACAGTGGAGTTGAATCAATTATCTCTATGGTTTAGGTTTTTAAAATGTCAATCAAGATCTGTCATGAGCTATTATTCTCTGTGAATGTGGACCATTGAGTTTAGCAGGTTCTTTGGATTATTTTGTGGCACAAAAAGACAGAATTCGCACTTTTCTCAACCGTATCAATCATCTCTATGGCTTGTCGGTATGAGATGTCAATAAAGATTTGTTAAAAAGTTTTCATTCTCTGTGAATGTAGACAATAGAGTTTAGCTGGTTTAGATATTCTGTGGCACGAAATCACAGAACTCTCACTTTTCTTAATCGTATCACACATCTCTAAGGCGTTTGTTTATTTATCTGAAGTTGGCAGTATTTGCTGTCATAACGTAAAATAAAGTCAACGTTGCCGAAGTTACCCGGCCTCGTCTGACGAGCTTGCGAGTTCTCAGGGAACTCTATGCAATATTGACAACATTGCGTATCAATCTGACAAGAAAATAAACAACATAACCTAAAATTTTAAAATACACAGTGGAATATGCCAAATTTCCATGGCCAACCGACGGCTCAACCTTTCGTGAACGGACTATACTTATAAACTTCTATACCGCTAACATGAAGCGACGATCACGTGGTACAATGACCCTATGAAATCACTGCCCAGGCGCCAAAAACATAACCTTGAATAGTTCAAATTATGAATAAAATGAAAATAACTGAAAATCATAACCTCAATTTTTCACGTCTTGTCAACTTTCGAGTTTGCACATGCGCAGATGATTGAACGGGGCCATCAGAAATGGCAACTAGATTGCTTGAACTTTTTTTTCACGTTAGCAGTATAGAGTGTTATAGATATATTATGTGAGATGTCAACCATGATCTGCGATTGAAGCTATTATTCTCTGTGAATGTGGACCATAGAGTTTAGCAGGTCTTCAGATATTTCTGTGTCACAAAACACAAAATCGCACTTTTCTTCACCGTATCAGTTAGAATAGTTAGCTGGATCTTTCACCGCATGTTTCCGCTTATAATCTTGTTTGTATCGATGTAAAAAGCGTGCTGTTGGCGAGCATAGTTCTGTGGTTTATAATAACAAGCGTTATCTGCTCGTAATGCAGAAAATCTATTCCGGCGGTCCGATAGATATGTCAATTTGGTCGAAGAATCTTCTGTCAGTAACCGCAACTTTTAATCTAGGATAAGAACTTATTCATCTGATAAGTGAAAGTTTTAATCGACAGGCTCCGAGATAAGATTTGCTGTGTTCTTACCCCCCAACAGAGTCATAAAATTTACTGACTGTTTTATGATCGTACTTTTCGTCGTTGTGCATAGAGAAAGATTGAAGGAGGAACGTTCTAGATCAATTTACATATTAATCGATGAACGAACCATAGATTAATCCCGATGTATGTCGCGCATTAACTCGTTATCACGATTACGTTCCATTTGACATTATTCCAGCTTAGTATTATTCTATTCATATTCAAGCAGCTTCTCGATAGCATATTGAAACATCATTTCGTTCCTTCAGGCAGATTATTTGTATTAGTACCATTCAGTCGCCGCAGTAAAAATACGATGATTTACTACCGTGCAACTCGTTTAATCAAGAACTTCTTACGATTCCAAATTGATATGAGGTAAGAGAGCAAAAAGATTGTGTACCTCGAGATAACACATTTCATTAGTGGATTTGCATAACCTGACTTTGAATTTCAACCACTTCTCCTGCCTGTTCTTATTAAATGAACGAGAAGCTACCCGCACTTACGAGAACCAACACGGACGAACGACAAACAGCTAGATTATTCGTTTAAAATATGATCATAGAGGACGATAGGAAAGAAATACCATCGATTCCATAAAAATGTATCAGGTTTCTATGATCGAGTTTACTACCGTGAATCATTTTCAATAAAAATGATCGGATGTTCATTTCATTATAAATTAGATTACAGGACCATATCTTTAATGAAATTTCCATAACCAAATCGCAAAGTGGCTGCCCTATGTCCTCGATAGCCTCTCGAATTCCATCTTTGAGGTTTTTGAATCGACGCGTAGACCTTCTCTTTCACGTCGCCCCAAAGGAAGAAGTCGCAAGGTGTTAAATCACAAGATCTCGGTGGCCATTGTGATCCCCTCTTCGAGAGATAACACGGAAATGGGCCTCATCACTCAAGATGATTTTTCGATGGAATTCCGGATCATTTCCATGCATTTCAACGACCCAATCAGCAAAGACACGACGTTGTTGATGATCGACCGGCT
>JACDNR010000021.1:0-49335 GCA_013421045.1 Propylea japonica | reverse complement strand
AGAAAGAAAAGCAGTGGAGACTATTTGTCTCGAATTGAACGAAAATTTAAGTATGATTTCTAGTTTGAAATATCTCAGTGGTGTATTAGTTTTCTCCAGCAGGTTTTTAAGTTGAACTTTTGCACCCCGATTCTAAGTAAACAAAGCAGTTGCGAACCAAAATTTATATAGCATAACACCATTCTGAAGTTTGTCGAGCTTGTACACAAACACCCTGTAAAACTGAATCGAAATCTGAAATCACTGAATTCAACTCAATGTGTACCTATCTAGAAAAACTTTTTCAGAAGGTAATATATTTAGCTGATATCTAATATTCCTCAATACTCTTTTGTTCCATCTTTCCATGTATTCTAATAACAGAAAGAAACATTAAAAAAATCAGTATCACCATCAAGATAAATGATCAATTCCTAGAACGAGAACAATGTGAACAACATCCTATGGATTGATTGTTCTCGTAAATGTGCGAATAAAATTAATATTCACCAAACGACACAATTTTGCATAGGCTGTACTCGATTCTCAAATAGATTTTCCAAAGAAAAAAAGCCTTGGTTGACGACGAGGCATATTTTCTCAAACGGTGATGCTTCCTCTGAATAGAACTGGAAGAGGCAAGGTTATTTCCGCTTTTTCCTGGGCATCGAGCCGACCTTGGCTACCTGGGTACCACCGGTACCTGCCGAACGTCATCAATTCGCATGTCGTTCAACGGCTGCTGTATTATTGTTATATAGTACGGGGCATGATGAGGAAGTGGACGGAGTTATTGATTTTGGTCACTATTTTTTCTACCAGGAGAGTACCAAAAGTTCTATTTTTCATCTCAATGAAGGTTGTACCGAAAAAAGGGTTTTTCAAATTACCCATTTTTTCAAGAATAAATATGTAAAACACATAATTTGCATTCATTTTCCAAAACCTCTTATTGGTAAGTAATTAAATTATTAGTTATGACATTTAAAAAAATTATATCTGCCATATGGCCCCCCTCTTCCAGCTTTACATACGTTCACTCTTTTGTTAAAATTTTCAATGACATTTCGATATAACTGAGGCTCTATCTCACTAATGAGTAATACACGAATAATTTCATCCTCCAGTTCAGGGAGCGATTGCGGATTATTCTTATAGACCCAGATTTTCACATAACCCTAAAGAAAACTGTCCAACGTATCAATTTACATGACTTGGTAACGAATTAACTAATAACAACAAGTTTTAAATGATTTAATGGCTTTAGCTCCTCTGTTGTTTGAACCTTATATGCCTTTAGAGCTAAATCCTTGTGTAAAATACGCAATGCTGTGAACCCACTGAATCCAACTTGTGAACGTCGTGTAGTGGACATTTCAGGGACCCAGGGTCTACAGCAACACTTTCACGAACCAAATCAATATTTCCTTGTGAACGACCGCTACTACTGAATTTTTCACTTTTTAATCTTTCCCGATCATTCATCTTTTAATTACTTAGTCATTCGCCCAGCAATGCTTTTAGATGGACCATTATGTAAGCCAAAAAATTTACTCTATTTTTTATAAACCCTTTTCACAAAACGATAATTTACCATAAAATAATTCATCGTTTTGTACGCGTTTTTGTATCGTGTAAGAACCCAATTTTATAATGTCTTACATCAAACTTTTCAAATGTCAAATAGCCCGACGAATTCAGTGCGCCATCTTCATTTTATGTATTCTTGAAAAAACGCACCCAATTTGAAAAACGATTTATATGCAATAAAAATTCACAAGAGATTTTCTGAGAAAATTTAGGGACCCCTATTTGTCATTTTTGTGAAATGGGCCTCGACTTTTCGGGGTAACAGATCTGTGAATTTGGCTTCTCTTGTTTTTGGTACCCCAAAACTTTGTGGATGTTTATTTATTTCTCCAAATTTATTATTACATAAAGAAGCCCGAACATTGTAAATTTTTTGGCTCTCGCATTTTTTTCGTAGAATGAATCGTTTTTGAGTAAAACGACATGGATTTTAAACCTGCAGCTTCCACCATTGACATCAAATCCTGATATGCATATTGTTGCAAATATTCCGTTTTACCGAGCAAAGTTTTACTAGAAAAAGACTCATTCTACGAGACATAAAATTTTACAAAGTACCCCTTCAAAACGATAAATTTGGAGAAACAGAAATAAACTAACAAATTTTCATGGCTCTAAAGACAAGGGAGTCCATGGAAAAGTGTCTTAAGGAGGTCCCATGTCAAAAAAGGCATCACTGCCAGATGTTTCAGATTTAAGTAACCCTTTATATGAAGTTCGATTAATAATATGCAACAATGTTATCGTGATAAAAGGATTCTGTGACTTTTTGTTCTCTCCTCGTACCAGAGTATAGCTAAAGTTAAAAGATACATTTAAACCAGAAGATTGAAGAAACAATACTCTAAGTTGGAAGTTTGCACTGAAACCTTTTCATCTAATATAGACATGAATAGACCATTAATTATTAAAACTCGTGTTTGGATTTCTTTGTTTCGTGCCACTAGGTCATATACAAATAACACTATCATTTATTACCTATGAAAATAGGTATTAACTGTAGTAAATTGCAGCAAGTTCAAAAATTCCATGAACGAAATATTTAATTTTTTAAAACAATAGATCGATCTTGTTACCGTGACCTACTGACTGAAGCAGATTGGAACACGCGAATGTGTCATACTCGGAAAACGAAGTATCAGGCTGGAATTCTACATTTTATCGATCGAATTCAAATCTAGAATTGATGATTCTATTTCTTTTCTGAATTGACCTAAAAGATTTGAGAAGGTAATGCCTCAGATCATTTTAGGAGGAAGATTTCCCTTGAATAAATGTCCGGCAAAGCATCTCTACTCTCTCGTGTTCTTTTTTGTGTGAGGCGCCTTTTTTCACATAAAAAACACCGCCCTACACAATTAAATCAAAAGAAGTTTTTCGTCACAAATTGAACGAAGAATTCAAAGATAATTTTTAGTATAAATATCTCGGTGACGTTTCACTTTTTTTAGTCAGTTTTTAAGTAAAACTTCAACACCCAGTATCTCGAAAACAATTCGTCTCCAGACTTATATTATGGGAACTTTCTTTCATGAAATGTCCATGAGGAAACACCCTCTTCAGAATCACTCTGTATACATTTTCTTCAGATTTGTTCAACTTCATTCGAACTATTGTCTCACTATATATTTATGAAGAGAGCCGATGTAATAGTTCATCGAAAAACAAAATTCAGTCAGTTTTTGAGGGGTATTTATATTGGAATATTGGAAATACCATCAAACAGTTCTAAATATGCCAATTCATTTACAAATTTTATTATTTTCAATCTAACTCTATCTGAACTCGACGATAAATATTGATAAAATTATTTCAACAACACAATTCATTAATTTGGAGATAAACACACACAGAATCAGGAAAGTAAAGCATGGTTGTTTTGCTTTGGAATGTCAAATATGAAAACCAAGAATACTCAACGATATGAAGAAGAGTTTGTGCTATTTCTGGCTTATATTTTGTTAATAGACACTACAACGAATTATCTGAGTGTTCTTCGTTTTGAATGAAATTCTCAGAGTTTGAGTTTTATACCGATTTTTATTCATCAGAAAAATAGCAAATGTTCACTTCTTAAAAAATCTGAAGAGGGCTAAATATGTAGGGAGTAATCTTGAAGGCTAGAATAATTTATTTTTTGCACAACTGTCAAAAAAACTTGACTTTTCTTCATCACTATGGATGCGTAAATGAACACTTTTTTTCACCGTTAAAAAAGTTTTTTTTTCACCTCAAAAAAAGAGTTTACTTTTTTTCACCATTAGAAAAAGTAAGTTTCTATAGTAACGACACAGAATTCATAGAAATATTTATTTGAAGCATTATCTTCAATAATTATATTTCAGACGACTCAAATTCACATTCACAGTTGTACACAAAATTTTGTTGTATTTCGTGCGTATAATTTCGTGTTTTATGGCACATTCGTGTGAAATTTTGGTCTCGACCTGCGGTCTCGACGAAATTGACACTCTCATGTGCCATAAAAAAACACTCATTTTACGCACTTAACACAAAAATATAACTATATCGAAAAACAAGATGCACAATTTCACCGCTTCACGTATTCGGTATTGGGTACTCAGCATAAATTAGATATTTTGTGCGTCGGAATGAAATGTATTCTTGCCAGATGTTGCGTCTTGCAGACTTTTCGTGTTACAACACGAATAAGTATCGGGACATATGGATTTAGGTCGTAGTTTGTTTAGGGGTGTACAATGAGGTGAATTTCGATAAGTTATTGTATTGTGGAGTTTTAAATAATGAGAAATTTTCAAAACAAATGTTCATATTTTCATACGCACTTGAAACTGAAAAAAACAACAATGTAAGGAGTTGTTACACGGATAAGTATTAGTCTTCTGTGTGAGAAAGAATTTTTCACACTTCCAGAAAAATACATTAAACTCAATTTCTAAATATTTTGTATTGATCTGCTGTCAATCGCTTTGCCACCACAATTAATTCAGAATAGAAATTTGTGCTAGCAATGCAAGATCATTACTACAAATGACATCGACTAAGTGTTAAAGATTTTGTTACAAGAAATATTATTGAAGATATGGTATTTTCAAATGAATATGTTAATGTTGTGAATATTGGAATGAGTTCATTGAATTCGAAAACTATAGTAACTGATATTTTAACAAATTAATATTGCTGCCTCATTCTGAATATACATCATTTTCTCCTGGTGTTTGCACTGATCTGTCCTTGATAAATGTTATGGAAGCCGTGTGTAAAAAACGCAAATTATCATCATTTTGATGTTATGACGTTTTAATAAATCGCCGGAAATTGTTTGAAAGCGAGATTGTTCTCTAGGCACCCAATCGCAGCATTTTGCATCATGAAAAATGCTAACGTTGGAAATGCATGTAAAGTATCCGATGAGGATAAAGTCTCTCGAATAAAGTCGTGAAAAAATTCTTTTTTGAAGACTGAGTTAATGGCGCACTTTTTCAAGAAATCGGACAAAAGCTATATTTTTATTAAAGTGATACGGCATGAAAGATGAAATTATACAGCAATGCATTAACTACATATTGGTATATGAATGACTGAAAATTTCCGGAACACCAGGTACAGAATATTAGGTTTTAAATGGCGTATACAACTATGTAAAAGAATACAAGGTAAAAAACATCAAAAGAATTAGTCCTTTCCATTAGTAGGCCCAGAAAATATTCATAATAAAGAATTTCAATACTATGTATCTATGTTAGATACCTACATATATAGAGACCTTCGTTGAAAAAGGGTGCTGACGTGAAGGCAAAACTTTTGTCTCTTGTTATTGAGATAACGACCGATGATTTTTTTTTCGAAAATTTTTTTTAGATGATATTTGACTGTATATGGAAAAATTCAGATTATTCAGTATTATCTCAAGATTGCCATAACTACATATAAAATTAGATTATTCGTAAAAGTTACTATAGAGTATAGCCAGATTTGTTTTTGTCTATTTCATGAGGATTCAAATTCACGAAAGACACCACTCTGTTGTGAATCGTCATTCCTACTAATTATGCTTGCTCGTACGTCTACATAGCTCGACGTTTGAATCAACGAGTATAAAAATCGTATTTGAATATTCAATTAAAAATGAATGACTGAAATGTCATAATGACTCTCACATCACATTTTTCAGGTTATTCAAATCTATCAATTTTGTAGCCTCTCAAAGAATTTAACTTGCAAATAGAGTGGTCATCTTATCGCAACAAGAACAATCAACTCAGAATTTCTCTCGTGTCCCTATTTGTATCAATTCCTACGCAGGAAACATTCGGAATACAGACTATCAGACTGTTTATAATGCTCGCTTCAAAATAAGGAAGACCTTCATTTTCAGAACTTACATCAAATTATTTCAATTAAAATAAATACCGGTGTTCATATTATGTGGTTTGCATATTTAACAATCCACTCAAGAACAAATGATAGAGTCCATACCGGTATACATATGAGAATTGTACCGGGAATAAGAGCTCCTTTTAGTAGTCAACGAAACCGCAAAAAGTGTGGGAGTTGATTTGATTTGTTTGCCAGTATGGAATTTCCGAAAAATAAGTTTGCGGATTTTTTTAATTGTAAATTTTTCTGTGATATTACTGACGTCTGAAGATGAATGATACTAAATACCATTTCACAATTGTTGAAAAGAAATTCAAATATTATCAATTTTGAAATTGTTCGAGTAACACGCTTCGACACCTACAAAAATGAATCTTTGAATATGCGACAAATTTCAGGATGTTATAGCTCATCGGAAAATATCAACAAAATATTTCATTAACTAACCCTCTGAAAAGCAACCTTTCATGGGTGTTGAAATTGAAGAAAAATCGTTTTTCAATATCTCCGGATCCTTTTATAGTACAGAAAACAGCTTTCGTGAGCATTTTTTTATTAGAATAAGCTATGCTTATGTAAAAAACTTGACAAAGAATTTAAATTTCATTTGATGATACAATCCACTTGAAATTTTGCATGAACATTCAGTATATCAATCTTCATTCACGAAATTAATTTCACTCGAATCGGATATCCTATTATGGAAATATAAAGACTCTTATTTTCAATATTCCAATTGAATTTTCTATGGTTCTGTTTACACTATTGCCACAAAATTTTGCATGAGGCGTTTTATGAGTATCTTGCATGTGGCCGCTAAATTTCATTCTGATTTTCGTTTTGTCTGAGGTATCTAGGAACAACAACTTTAATGGCCATATTTTATGGAACGATTTGGTTGGTTAACGAACTCAACCGCGGCACTTGTGAACCGAACTCACCCTGAATATCTCAAGTCTATAGGACAATCCCTTCGAAAGTTATCGTGCTTACGACCGGACGGCCCCACGGACAAAATTGAATTTGACCACGGATTCGTGATAAGGGAGTCAAAACCGATCGTTTGAGACTATTTCGGCTCAAAATTTGAAAATTATAGACATATGGGCAAAACGATATAACATTCCTTTAAGTAGAACGAGCGCTCAAAAACAGGATAAGAAGAACATACAGGCTTCTACCAATTCATGGATTACATTTTCCCTCAATTCAATGCTTAACTGTGGACCTAGTGGAATAAATATCTGAAAGGTGAATAACTTCATCGCATGGAGGATTCACACATAAAACGATTAAATCATTCAAATTCATTGAACGATGAATGTTTGTTCCAAATGCATTTGGGAATTCAAATACCCATAAATAGTTTTAGAAGTATCATTTCACGATTACAACATTGAAATAATAGAAATATCTTTTATCAAACCTTGTTCATCCAAACAACTAATAAGTGGCAAATCTCTCATTATATCTGCTTTGATCTATTCACGAAAGGGCCAAAGGTTGTCTTATGCTAATTCTAACCATTCTTGTCTCAGAACTTTATGTTTTGCGCGTTGTTCCAAAATAAATTTCTAGTTTCTCATCTAAGATTACGTTTTCAACGGATGACCTTTGTCTAGCCTTCGTCGTTACTTACTGAATAATGCATTCAATTCCGGATTGCTGAGTTTTCCTTATGTTGCGCTGTTGTATTTTGATTTTATCCGTTCAATCTCGGTTTCAATGTCAACTTCTGATCCTTCGTTGGTCTTCTTTATATGTAACTGGACAAGAAGCGATACCTCCCAAAACATCTATTATTATGATTCGTAATAGTGATTTATTTCATTAATATCTTATCATTATCATTCATTTTCGGCTCTTTTGCGTTTCACTTTCTCCGCCAAGCTTAGCGTCTATACAGGTTGTAAGTACTGTGGATGAATGGGAACGACAAACTTCAGGAGGTGATCAAAAAATTATGACTTTCAGCTAGATAACTTTTATCCGCAAAACTTTGATTTTCAGATACGAGGTGTTCACTTGAAAACTGAATGTTATTAAGCGCTCATTCTCCTTCTTTTTGCCCTAATGTCTGTAGTTTTCGTATTTTGAGCCGAAAATGGTCTCAAACGATAGCGTTCTACTCCCTGATGACGAATTCGTGGTCAAATTCAATTCTGTCATTGGGTCAGTCCGTTTAAACCGTCCTGCCGTTAGCAAAATAACATTCGAAGGCATTGTCCTAGAGACTTGAGAATTTGAGGGTAGGTTCGTTTCCCAAATGGCTCGGTTAAGTTCGCTAACCAGCCAAATCGTACAGGTGTTCATAAAATATGGCCATTCAGATTCTTTGTTCCTCAATATCTCAAACAAAACGAAACCCATCGATATTAATATATATAATATCATAATGAGCTTCATGCAAACTTTGGTGGCCATAGTGTAAACAGAACCATAAAAATTGAATTGGAACATTGAAAAGAAGAAAACTTCATATTTTCATAAAAAAAATATGATGATGAAATTTATTGTATAAATAAAAATTATACATTGAAATTTCATGTAGAATTTTGTGGCGATAGTGGTAACAGAATTATAGAAAATTCAATTGGAATATTGAACAGAAGAATCTTTATATTTCCATAACAAGATATCCGATTTAAGTGATATTTTCTTGTGTCTGAAGACTGTTATACCGAATTTTCATGCAGAATTTTGTAGTCATAGTGTCAACAGATCCATAGAAAATTCAATTGGAATATTGAAAGGAAGAATCTCTATATTTCCATAACAGAATAACCGATTCAAGAGAAATTCATTTTGTGATTTAAACTAATATACAGAATGTTCATGCGAAATTTTGAGAGGATCGTATCATCAGAACCATAGAATTTAATCTTTCTAATTATTTATTTTACATATTGAATTTTTTTAATAATTTCCAGAATATAATTTAGATTGTACTAGATTCTGCATTTATATATTTGGTCCACTAAAGAGCGAGCGCTCAGGGCTTCTCTCAATTTCTTTAGTGTCTGAAAACGGTCGAGATATGCGAATAAAATTTGCTGGGTTTCAAGAAGTATGCATTTTTGACATGCAATTCAAAATTGTATGCCGTTAATTATCACAATTTTCAAAGCAAAAAATTGTACGCCACTGATAAAAGTATATCAAACTAAAAATCATTTTGGAACTCTTCGTTCAATACGCGACGAAAATTTTTTTTGTCGTATGGGACGCTGTTTTCATGAAAAAAATATAAAACATCTTCACGTAGCATCGCCACTACATACCTAGTATGGTGGAGTAAGGAGAATGATTGTTAGTTTGAAATATCTCAGTGGGGTATCATTTTTTAGACAGTTTTCAAGTGAAATTTTGACACACGTATCTAGGAGAACGAAGTATTTGCGTACAAAAATTAAATAATTTTTTCATGCATCACCTCTTGAAGATTGTCGTACTCACTCACTCACACCCTGTATATAAAGTAGTAAAGGAGGAACTCATTTAAAGTTTTTGGATAATTTTATATTATTGTAGCAACTAAGTAAAGTCAATTCTGCAGTATTTGTTCAATTTCCTCACCCGCAAGTGGGTGATTTTCACTGATCTGATTTATTCATGTTCGCACTCTATTCCCAATGTAAAAACCTAATAAAAATTTAAGTGAAAAACTAGATAATAGGCCTTCCTAGAACTACTCCAACCGAACAAAGCAGAATTTTCTAAGTGTATCCTACTGAGTCATAAACTTCAACTAATTGCATTGTTTGTTTTCGCTTCTACATCCTTCCTACAATCATGATAACACACGTTCTGTGGTTTCGTAGAGAACAATCGCCGAATCTTCCCCTGGGGTACAAATAAAAAATCGTGATTTTTTGAATCAATATTTCAAACATCACCGATAAGTTCTCGACAGCACAGAAAATTTAAACAAACGGAATAACGAATGAAAGAAGCAGGATCTATGAATAGAATTGTATAATTATACTTAATGTTGATTGGATTGACGTTGTTGCATTCGGTATTTCAATGGAAATTCTCCCGGTTAAGAAAAAGTGAATCACGAAGTTATTGGCATCTTTTGAGATCTGATGCGTGAGTTTCTAAGAGAAATGAGTTTCCTGATAAAATGGTCGCATTTCATGCATTATACAGGGTGGCCGGACGATTGACGTCCAAAAGAAAAAAAAACAGGTCCCTCGTCTCATGGGGTATGTTATGCGATTTTTCACGGTTTCCGAGTTATGAATTTTTTTAAGAACTTTAGCGAATTTTCAACTTGACCATATTAAAAAAGCTATTAAAAAAGTACAAGAGTTTCTGATATATTTTTTTGTAAATAAATCGCCCTGAAATATTCTTTTATACAGAAAATAAACAGCAGCGTATATTTGATAAAATTATAGAAATGTTGGTCTCAAGTGAAAAAGTTACGTATTTTGGATCATGATCTAAATTTTCAAATTTAAATTAATAATGTAAACAGGCTACTCCATGCTTTATCAGTAGGCTTAAAAACTGCGCTCAACACTCAGCTTTCAGAATCATTAATAAAAAATGGTACTCAACAGTCCACTTTTGCTAGAATTAGCCTTCAAAGTCAGCGAGTTGGAAAAAATCAAAGAACAAGACGTTTACTCAAAAATTATTTTTTGCCATTTTAAGATTTTTCTGATCAAGTTATGATAGAAAATCCTGAAAATTTGCTTTAGGAGAAAAGTTTGGATAAGAAAAAGGTATGGCAATAAATCGCACATCATATAGATAAAAAAAAATTATTTTCAAAAATTACAATAAAAAAAATAAATGAATAAATAAATTTTGCGAAGGTGTAGAATGTGTATTGAGGCTGGAGGTGGCCTTTTTGAAAACCTATTGTAAATTTTATACATACATTTTTTTACCTACATAATGTGTGATTTATGCCATAACTTTTTCTTTTTCTTATCTAAAACGTTTTTTCTAATGCTAATTTTCATTAATTTTCAGCCTTTCATATCATAACTTAATCAGGAAAATCTTAAAATGGCAAAAAATAATTCTTGAGTAAATGTCTAGTTCTTTGATTTTTCCACCTCGCTGACTTTGAAGGCTAATTCTGGCAGAAGTAGACTGTTGAATACCATTTTTTATTAATGATTCTGAAAGCTGAGTGTTGAGCGCAGTTTTTAAGCCTACTGAGAAACCATGAAGTAGCCTGTTTACATTTTTAATTTAATTTGAAAATTTACATCATGTTCCAAAATACTTAACTTTTTCACTTGAGACCAACATTTCTATAATTTTTATCAAATTTACGATGCTGGTTATTTTATGTATAAAAGTACATTTCATGGCGATTTATTTGCAAAAAAATATATCAGAAAAGTCTTGTATTTTTTTTAATATCATTTTAAATATGGTCAAGTTGAAAATTCTCAAAAGTTCATAAAAAAATTCATAACTCGGAAACCGTGCAAAGTGGCATAACATACATGGGGGTGATTCGAATACCCCATGAGACGAGGGACCTGTTTTTTTTCTTTTGGACGTCAATCGTCCGGCCACCCTGTATAGGGTATCTCTTTCGAAAGTGTCTACCCTCAATAACTCAACAACAAGTAAGAATTTGTGAGACAATAAGGTCAAATTTGTATGAACCTGCAGTTACAGGATGTTTTTTATGAAATTATGATACCGTGAAAACTGAATGAAATTTTCACTTTATGGACACAAACTACAGGTTCATGCATTTTGAATCCATGCATTTCTGCTACAAAAAGAATGGAAGATGGGGAAATCATAGCCATCATCCGTTTTTCGTTTCGTTGTCAGGTTCTCGAGAGAAAAATTATTGAAATCACTGGAATGAGCAAGCGTATTCAGCTAAATTTCATATAATTAATTTGAACTTTTTAGAGTAATTTTAATTTTAATATTATTGAATCAGTACACGTGCCTGGGTGTTTCAAAAACGTGTTTATTTCATTTCACCAACTCATATAGTTCCTGGACAGAAACATATGTATAAATCATTTTATGAGCATTCACATCGATGATTACCTATAATTCCTCTTAATGATTCATAATATTAATCATCAAACATATCTCGCGATCATCTATCACAGCAGCCTTTGAGCGGAGTTAAACGAAGCGTAAAATTTTCACTTTTAGTTTTCGGTCGCAAAACTGCTGTGAACGGCATTCTCAGAACTTTTAAATATTTTATTCGCGCTCTCCAAGGACTGGACACAGAGTGTCGTGGTGTCGACGGAATATTAATGATGGTCAGAATGGTCTCTGTCAATGACCATGATCACAATTATTGTTCGAAGCTTTTGACCCATGGCATACCATTCTTGTATCGGAAGCAGAATTGTTCGTTTAACAGTCACGGTTTACTTTTTTTCGAAAGATACAGGATCAATGAAATTCACACAAAAACCACAAGTATTGAATACGGGTCAGTATCAACACCTTTTTTCAGAAGAACCTATATGCATATAAGGAAAAATTCGAAGGATAAACGTTGAAATTTCGAAACGGATTGGTAGTTTCGAAATTTTCCGGAAAATCAATTTCAAATCACTCTTTTTCAAAAACCACATGACCGATTTGACTCATTAACCAACTGAGCTCATCATTTTAGAAACAATGGATCACTGAATAGAAAGATTGTAAAGGTTTTCCAAAAAGAGGTGTTATTTTGAATAGCCGGCTATTTCGGTAGATGTCACGTTTGAAGCTGTCATTTTTGGACGTTGACAAGAAGAAACTACGCCACTAATAAAAATGGAACGATACAAGCTTCAAGAACGCATTGAAATTATTGAAATTCACTATAAAATGGTGAACATTTGGCAGAGACGGTTCGTACAACTCGAACATTTTTGCGTTGTCATGAAGCACCTTGTCAGACCGCAATGAAGAAATTGGTGGAATAAAACCCGTGCACGTCGTTTAAGAACAGCCGAGAATATTGCAACAGTTACTGTGAATGGATTGCGCTATGGAGAAATGATGAATGATTTTTTATGGCCGAAATTGAATAGTTTTAATTTGGATAACGTTTACTTTCAACAAGACGGCTCTACGTGCTACACGAGCAACGAAACCATTGATCTTTTGCGGGGAAAGTTTCGGGACCGTGTTATCTCCAGAAGAGGTGTTCACAATTGGCCACCGAGATCTTGTGCTTTAACACCTTGCGATTTCTTCCTTTGGGGCCACGTGAAAGAGAAGGACTACGCCAATAGCACGGGGTCGATTCAAGACTGAAAGATGGAATTCGTGAGGCTATCGAGAACATAGGGCAGCCACTTCGCGATTTGGTTATGGAACATTTCATTAAAAGGATATGGTCCTGTGAGCGTGGTCGTGGTATTCATTTGCCTGATGTTATTTTCCACTATTAACGGCATAGCTTCTTCTTTCTAATGAAACAAATATCCGATCATTCACATTGAAAAATGACATTTTTCTTTGAATACCAATATAACACCTCTTATTTGAGAACCCTTTTTACAGGGTGTCCAGAAAGGGTATGGGGTATTTGTTTTCGCGCCATATTCAGAATGGGACGTCTAAAAGGAGCGAGAAGGGGTTCGTGGCGTCCACCATTTTGTGGAGTTTTAGTCACGATGGAACAGTACTCTGGACGTATCCCGCATTTTGCATATGAGCGTATTGTCGTAATGGTGGTTCAATAGTGACTGCTAAACGTCTCTATCGTGCGGAATATCTACACGCCACCCGCCAAATGACGATAGCATTAGGAAATGGATCAGGATGTTCGAGAATACAGGTGCGACAATAAAAATTCAAAACTCTGGTCGTCCTCGTTTACTTCGCGATGAAGAAACAATTGAAGAAGTTGAGGCGTCGGTTCGTCAAAATCCGTCTTTATCCATCCGAAAGCGAAGCCAAGCGTTGAACATCTAAAAATCGTCTTTACTTTCGATTGTAGAGAAAGACTTACATTTAAAAACCTATAAAATTCAATTGATTCAAGAATTGAAGGATGCGGACAATGCTAATCGACTGATTTTCCGAACGAAATGCTGCAGCGATTCCACCAGTCATTTCGCGAAGGGGTAACATCAACTGGCCTCCCAGAAGCCCCGACCTTAGCCCGTTTGACTATTTTGCATAGGGATACCTTAAAAGTAAGTTTTATCAAAATAATCCGACGAATCGAAACCAGATGAAGCAAAACATCAGGTCAGAAATGGCAGCAATATCAATAGCTGTGTGTCAACGTATTATCGCCAAACTTCGTTCCCGTTTAGAAGAGTGCCAGCACCGCAACGGTCATCATTTGGATCACATTATCTTTTCCAAATAATTCTCCAATTCATATGTTAATAATAAACAATAAACTTCTTCATTGTTCACAAATATTTTTTGTTTTATTGAACTTACAAATACCCGATACCCTTTCTGGACACCCTGTATGAATCCGTGATAGGAGAATTCCGCATACAACAAAAAAGAAAATGAAATCGTGAAATCCTCGCGAAATCGAGATATTCACGCACGGTTTTCTCTATCAAATGGCAAAATGAACGAATTTTCCACAGAATTAGAATAATAATTTCACACATCACAAAATCTGATCTGCTGCCATTCGAACCAATTAATTTTCAAATTCCAGGAAGCAGTCGTAATAACTTTAAATCGTTAGAATCATGCCATGCATCGCTAACAATATAATTCAGTTATCAAAATGATTTTGCAAACTGGTACAAGCGGGTAATGAGTACTTTATCTGAATATCATGTTCATGGACAGTTCATTGTCACTGTCACTGCCATGATTGAATTGCGTTGAAGTCGTTATTTCTAGACAAAGGTCAATTTTTATGATTGGTCAATGTGGAAAATAAAATTGATTGAGTTGGAAAACAGGAAGGTTGAGCATAGGACAAATAATTCAAGGCATTTCCGGAATTTACACAAAACAGGAAGAATTGTATAGATTGGAATATTATTTGAACTATTTCCAGCATTTCTGCTTCTTGTAATCAATGTTTCGGCTAGCATACGCCAGCCGTCGTTAGGTAAAAATATAAAAAACTGACAGCATTTGGAAGAGCAATTTTCGTCATGACTTGATGTATTTTTGATTGAATCAATTTTAAAACAATTCATCCGATCTTTTTGAAACTTGATCTCATTATTGGAGCCCAGATTGGTTTGAGATCAAAGTGGTCTGAAGGAATTTTCGATAACTGACATAAGAGCTGCTTTCTTTGTTTCCTACGTTTCAGTTTTTTTTCTTTTCGTATCATGAAGGCTTCACCCTCAAAAATTCAATGGTCCTCATTCAAAGCATAGATATTAACAAGTTTTGACTTATCAGTATCTTCCAGTTGAGCTTATTTTTTATATTCTTTGATTCGAACATTTGAAAGACGTTTAATTTCTTCAATATCTCTATCACCTCACATACATGCATACTTCATGTATACAATTTTTATTGATTTTATTTTCATTATCAGGTTTTACTTAAGTTAGATTAGCCGCGATACTAAAGGTTTTTTCCAGTAAGGGGTGTTATTTTGTTATTCAAAGAAAAAACGCCATTTTCGATATAAACGATCGGATGTTTATTTCATTATAGAGAAGAACCTATGCTGTTGATAGTAGAAAATAACATCAAGCAAATGACCACCACAACCACACTTACAGGACCATATCATTTTTATGAAATTTTCCATAACCAAATCGCAAAGTGGCTGCCCTATGTCCTCGATAGCCTCACGAATTCCATCTTTAAGGTCTTGGATCGACGCTGGGCTATTGGCGTAGACCTTCTCTTTCACGTGGCCCCAAAGGAAGAAGTAGCAAGGAGTTAAATAACAAGATCTCGGTGGCCAATAGTGATCACCTCTTCTAGAGATAACACGGTCCGGAAACTTTTCCCGCAAAAGACCAATGGTTTCGTTGTTGATGGTCGGCCGGCCTGAGTTTTTAAGTTAACTGAACTTTATAAGCATTAAGACCAAATCTTCATGCAAAATACGGTGTAATGACGTTCGTGGAAAACACCTAATTCCAAAGAACGACGAAGAATGGACAAACCTAGGTTTTTTCAACACTTTCGGCTGCAGCAGCAATATTCTCGGCTGTTCTTGAGCCACATGCACGGGTTTTATTCTTCACGTCACTAAGTTGTATCAACAGCTCAAATTTATTCACCAATTTCTTTATTGCGGTGCAACAAGGTGCTTCACGACGACCTAAAAATGTTCGAGTTTTACGAACCGCCTCTGTCAAATTTTCACCATTTTCATAGTGGATTTTAATAACTTCAATGCGTTCTTCAAGCGTATATCTTTCCACTTTTATTAATGGCGTAGTTTCTACTTGTCAAACATTAAAAATGACAGCTTCAAACGTAACATTTACTGAAATAGCGGGCTATTCAAAATAACACCTCTTATTGGAAAATCTTTACCTTGTGTCTCGAATGTTCACAAGGTACCTACTTATTCGCAATTCTTCTCATATTTTCAGATAACTTTTTTATCGAAAACCTGACTACTTAACGAAACAATCACTCTGTTTTCAGAAGGTCCATTTTTATAATTTTTTTCTGAAATTCACTAGAAATATCCATTGGTTTCTTCTAAAACTCTGTACTTCAAGGTTAGTTCTTGAATTTAGAACTCCTGGAAGAATATCAGTGCCATCTATGATAAACAGCTATTTCTCTCACGAATTTTTTTTCACTATTCATTGAAAAAAATCGCAAAATCATAAAAATCTCCAAGACAACAATACAGTAAACAAACAATTAACAAGAAATTACATGAATAAAGCATAAGTTCCACTTTCCATTCCTAAGAACTTATCGATTCGATACTATCGACGTACATCATCTGAATTCTTTTATCACAAATACGTCGTTTGTGTTCGATCACAGCTATCGGAGAAGTTGTTTATAATTACAGATCATCGCTTCCAAGTAATAATTTTATACAGAGGTGATTAAGAATTACAAGCTCCATTGTTTTCACGTAAGAATAGTGGATTGAAGGACGAGTGCTAGGTTCGTATACAATATCAATGTAAATGTTATATCGATTTTATAGAAGAATGATCGGCGGCAGGATTAATGAATCTAGAGGTGTCAATGACTGATTCAATCTTTCTTTGTCGGGTTCTTAATCGTACAGGATACGAAAGCACAAAGGTTGTTTAACATTCATCATTTATGTTAATCCACATAATCATAAAATGACTAAAAGGTGCCAATACCTTTTTTAAAAATCAATATGAAGTTCGTTTTATTTTTCTAAAGGATATAATTCACAGAACCCACATCAACTATACCTAGATTCCGTATACATACATATACAGTGGAAGTTCTCTATAACGAACGTCTGTATAACGAATTTCGTACGAGACATTGCACCTTGAATCCAAATTCCATGTTAAGAACATCCTCTAGTGTGAAAAGTTTTGAGAAAAAGTCTAAAAGCAAGTGCTTAAGTTTGAATGAAAAACTTAAATTTATAAGTGAAGTCGACCGCGACATTGCCGACTATAGGATCAATTTTTCTCTATAACGAAATTTTAATTCTATTGGCATGGACTTTGAGAACGCATCCCTGGAATGAATAAACTGAGAAACAGAGTAGGAAAAAACCTCAGCAGCTATTCTTATTGATTTTGATCGTATCTGTAGCAAATTTTCGTCTGAGAAATTATTATCTCGGACTTGTTCCAATTTTATTAACTCATTCATATTTATTATGTCGAGGTTGAAATAAGTGAAGTTAAAAAAATATCTGAGACTATGCTACACAAGTCTGCATCTTTGTCCATTATCAATTCATTTTATAACTTCATATACTATAATAACTGATGTGAAAAATTATGAAACCAACTATATTTCTTTCAGAAAATAAATACATTGATCATATTATACCTACTCCACCTCGTCATATTAGTACCCATTTATCATATTGACATAAAATTTTTTGTATTTTCAACAGAATATACTTTAACAGTTCCTACCTATATAAAAATAATCATCACCCGTAAAATGGATAGACCACAGTAACATCACAGAATTTATCTGTGCTAACATATTTTTTGAAATTACCAATTTTCAATTTGAGTTGTCATGATTACTTCTTCACATGTCTCCAAACAAATACTCAAGAGATTCCTAGAATCCTTGATTCTATTTGAACACGATATGCAACACCAGCTGCAGGAAATTGTGAAAAGGCCGTTTTTCATCTCCTTACCCAAAAAAACTTATCAATATGTGGCATTTTTTCAAAACTAATCTCAACAAAATTGAAAGAACTAATATTGTAGTATTGAGGTGAATGCTATGGAAAAACAACAAACAACCAACCGTTACTCGTTCCTACCTTTAAAAGGATAAAATTTGCAGAACTTACATCATGAATTTCCATATTTTGTATAAATTATACAGTGTGTTTGGTCACGAGTTAGCGATAATTTAAGGTCACCAAATATAAGTACCTAATATTATCGACAAGAACACCCAAACTTAGAAGTTTATCCCCTTAGTTTTGGAGTAGTCCCCATTTTAAATTTACTTTTTTATTTGCGTTGGCCCTTCCAAATAATATCGATTTCTTTGGACATAAAGGTCCTACAGATGTGAAAAAAAATGTTTTGGAAAGATGATACTACCACCTTTCATTGAAGTATAACAATATAAAAACATGCAGCTTGAAAACGCCATACAAAAACTCTTTAAAAAAGTTTTAGTTAAAATACTGATTTCCTTAGTAAATCTGCAATAGTACAAGAACTAGCACATTGAAGTATAATTTTTTTCAATGATTTAACGCGCAAGGATATTAGCTATAAAACAACACTCACATCATATCTGTAAGTTACATAATTTGAGAGTTATTGCTGCTCGTGCAAAAGACACAAGACAGGTCGCCATGAAGGCCACTGCCT
Organism: Propylea japonica; assembly: GCA_013421045.1. Lineage (NCBI taxonomy): Eukaryota > Metazoa > Arthropoda > Insecta > Coleoptera > Coccinellidae > Propylea > Propylea japonica. The sequence goes on along the minus strand of JACDNR010000021.1, from coordinate 30,475 downwards.
GTCTACAGAGCAGAGGAGGCCATTTGAGCAATTTTTATGATCAATTCGTTTGTGTTATCATTGAAAATTGTCGAAAGTACAGTACTGAGGTTTTTTTTATTTTACCAATTTTCATAGGGGTCATGTTCGAACAGCAATAACTCTCAAATCATGTAACTTACAGAAATGATGTGAGTGTTGTTTTGTAGCTTGTGTCCATGCGTGTTAAATCATTGAAAAAAAATTATACTTTAATGTGCTAGTTCTTGTACTATTGCGGATTACTGAGAAAATCAGTACATATTTTCACTATGAACTTTTTTAAAGAATTTTTTTATGGCGTTTTCAAATTGAATGTTCTTATATTGTAATACTTCAATGAAAGGCGGTGGTATAAATCTTTCAAAAAACATTTTTTTCACATTTGTAGGACCTTTATGTCCAAATAAATCGAGGTTATTTGGAATGGCCAACGAAAATAAAAAAGTAAATTTACAATGGGTGCTACTCCAAAACTAAGGGGGTGTTTTTTTCGATAATATTAGGTATATTTGATGACCCTAAATTATCGCTAACTCGTGACCAAATACACTGTATATAATGAGCAAAATATGAGTTAGAGATGAAACAGAAACAGAAACATAGAAAAAATATGGGAGAGGAATTGGGTTGAATTTCTGCGCCTATGAATATTGCCATCTGGGAAATGATTCGTCATTCGTTAATTCGATTTATGATTCATCTGAAAACAAGGAATATTCACATTAAATAGGATTGGTCTACAACAAGTACAAGTAATCAATGCGATTGATTGAGTTGAATAAAAATACATTTGTGAAAGAAAACCTTTCAAACTAGAAAAAGGTTCTTTACAATCAGTCATTGATAATTAGGCTCTTTAATAGGGATTGGGTGAACACAAAAATACTTTTTGAAATATTTTTCATATATTTAGCATAAGCACCTCTTCAGTTATTCTATACGCCGATCAGCTAATTAAAACAAATTTCTACGTATCTTTTTATACAGGTAGGGTGAAAGTCCTTGATGAAATTAATATCTTTTGAATAGAAAAAGTTGGAGTGAGTGAATTAATTTTTAACTGAACTCAGTTGCGACAACATATAATATATTTTATCCACGACTATTGTGAAATCCCTGCGTTGTACGTCTCTGATGTGCTGGGCCTTAATAATACCCATTAATCATAAGGGAAAAATGAGATTATAAATCTCTGCTGTCAGATGCTTTATACATTTAGCTTTGATATAATATTCTTTAAATTGATTTCTTCAGTATCCTAAAGTACTCCAATTAACAAATATGGACATACTTTGTCAATCGAGAACCAAATCTACTTTCATTATATCAATTGAAGCTTTTTTATTACAAAATATAGAAAGACCAGTTCTCCAAAAATATCTCCTGTGTCAACTTGACTTTTTTCAAGCTTGTCATAGAAGGGTCTTGTCACGGTCTCCAAATGCTAAAATCTTCAAGAAATATATTTAGTAGTGGTGGATAACGTATAGTATGCTACTCGCGTATAATGGCTATTATTCACTCGGTGATTTGGGCCACTTGCCTACGGCTCGTAGCCTAAACTTCACCTCGCGAATAATAGCTATCATTATACGCTCGTTTCATAATATACTATTGTCGTGTGTAGATTAGTTGAAAAGGTTGTGCTGTTTTTATGGATCTTCGATATTGTAGCTACCCTGTTTTACTAACCTCTGTTTTCGAGACATTCCTAGAGAAAATAATCTTTACATAGCGTTTAGTCGGGGATCTTGGTAGCCATTAGTTTGCACCACGTCGCCCTATCTAGCATTCTGCAGTTCAAGAGTTTTGTTTTATTTTCTAATAACAACATAAGTTTACAAAAAATATTATGTTAAGATTCTATCTGTCCCGAGATTCTCAACGAGCCTACACACGATATTTCCATTCGAAAAAAATTAGGAGAGGTTGCAGCTGAGAGGTTGTAGAAAAATCTTTCATCAAAGTTCCAAAATATGTGTTCATTTTATAATCAATTCGTGTTTCACTTTCGCTCAACCCTGTATAAAGAAACATCAGTAGTATCTAGAGGTCGTTACCTCCACTATGCAAAATTTGGTGTGTCTCAATTCACATCCAGTCCAAAAGAATAACCACACCCTCCCTGGGAGTTTTTTGAACCTACAAGAACAATTCATCATGTAAAACACGTGTGCCACAGAAGACATAGCCAATGCAGTAGGTGCACTTCCTTTTTATTCTTTTTTGAACATCATACATTCATAACCTATTCGGGTAGTGAAAAAGTCGATGAATATTTCGGTTCTCACTGCCAAATGTTGGGCAGATGACATGGGTGCCATCGAGAATGATTTATGATGTTGGGAGTCGATGGACTAGTCAAAGATCTGCATTTGTTGCTCGTGCGAAATGTGAATGAACTGATGTTTGTTTTTAATACGTGATCTGACAATAATTCAGGGGGTATTGCGATGAGATTGCTAATAGGATAACGTTAAGTGTCTCATTTAAGATTATTCGAGATAAGATTGATCCTGCTGATTGTAATACGACGTTTGTTCGCTTTGTGACGCTTTGGATTTACCAGCTGAAAGCTACATGTCTCATTATTGTAGTAATATACGAGGTATGTTCAAAACGAAAAGTGAATTTTGAAAACTTTTTAAAGTATTTATTCATTGATAATGCTTTTATCCCCTTCAAAGTAAGCCCCCTCACATACAATGCACTTATGCCAGCATTGCCAGTGCTCGTGAAAATCCTCAAAGCACTTCTGAAATGCGTTTTCGCTACGACCCTCACCTTGTTCTTAGATTCTGCCTCAATCTCATCAATTGAAGCGGAATGATTTATTTTCATTCATTAGAACACTTTTTTAAGACAAAGTGGACTTGCATAATGTCACAGTCAGAATTTTAAGTGACGGATTACATCTTTCCATTTCAATGCAAAATTTCATACAGATTTTTTGATCTAAAAGTTGAATATCGAACAACTCACAAAAATTTTACTAATCTTTCATTTGTCGACAACAAAATATTAATCAGAATTTGCTGAGAATGCCAACAAATAATGAACATATATGTATCAACATAACAAAAAAATTCGATAATCAAATGTACCTTTATAGCCCACGAAAATTCAAAATTCCTTTTTTCAAACATAACTCATGAACCTCATGAGTTATGTGAAATACGTCGCAGGTCATTCAAATTCACATTTTCCATATTTGAAATCAGATATAAAAATATTTCCATTTCAATAATTCGCATCAAATAAATGACAAACGTCATTTTTATAGGTACATAAACATCATAAAATATCATCATTGTATTCTTCGCAGTTACTGAATAATTATCTGTTAAATTATGTGGCATACTTTTACAATTAAATTATGGATTACATAAAAGTATCACTGCCACCAAATGAAGCTTGGGTTTTTGAATACTTATGCGATTAATACAGGGTCCCTATAAATGATTGTAACTGCGCAGTGGCTTTGGATTATGCAAACCACAGAATTCTGTGATCATGATATGCTCTGATTGGTTAGAGATTGGTATTCTGCAATCCAAAGTCAACTGCGCTTAACAATCATTTATAAAGACCCTGTAGTATCCTCTACTTTCTTATTTGAAATTTTTGAATGAGTTTCCACATTTGATTGTACTCTATATATTTTCATCCCACGTTAAGTTTGAGGTTGAAGAACTGAAGTCAACAGTCTATCATTTGTCCCCACGACTTTCTCCTTCTCCAGAAAACTCCTTCTTATAGGTACATTTACCTATACCACAGAAGGGTTCTGGGCCACTGAGTAGCATTTGTGCGCCCTCTCTGACGAGTGTATCGATCTCTTCGTTTCCTTTGATTCCCGAATGACCGGGAACCCAGATTAAAAGTACCTTATTTTTCTTGCCTACCTTGTTGAGTTTGTTCCAGTACTCCCAGATCATCTTTGAGTCGATGACGTAGAAGCTCAGTGCTTTAATATCAGCTCGACTCTCTCAGTATATGGCTATATCGCACTTCTGATAGTTTCTATCTAGATTTATATCTAAACATCTTTCAATAGCTTGAAAAACGCTCATACATGAGCTAAGCGACAGTGTACACTTGGTACTTGGCTCGTATATTCCAGCGCCAGCTCCTGTAGGGGTTTTGCAACCATCGGTATACCATTTTCCGGTATTTTCTTTGACGTAATAGTCGGTGTATTCCTGCTCCAATTCCTTTCTTTACTCAGCAATGTCCTGAAGTTTTTCTCAGTGCTTACTTTCTTGATCATTACATCACAAGAGAGGTTCGCAGATGAGATATAGGTAGTTGTTCAGAGAGGACCAAACTCTCCGATTCTTTATTTTCCCATTACCTTTACCTTCCTTAGATATTCAGAGGATAGCCTCATGTGCTACCCTATAAATCACTGGATGTAGAGGTGTGAGATCCGTAATGACTTCATTAAGTTCGTCTAATTTCATATGATGGCAGTCGCAAAGTTTGTACATAGCTTATAGTCAATTTCTCTTGAATGATTTCCGGTAAACTTTTTCCACGTGCTTTCCACCTGTTTTCATAGCTTTCAGACGTAAACAGACAGGTTTATCACTATCGGTTACCTGGATTATCAGTACTGACAACTGTGTGACTCACGATCATTTAAAAGACTAAAACGAATTCCTATTCATGAATATGGTGAGGTGAATGGAACCCACGCCATAGGTGTAGTATATCGAAAAATCAATATTCCAGGAAAACTAGTGAGTAAACCGAAGAAATTAATAATAATTCCAGTTCAAATGAATGACTACCACGCGAAGATGACTCATAATTTCACCTAGATAGAAGGTCAAGATTGTGAGGATTTCGTTACTTCATTTAAGATAACTGCTTATTTATATACTTACCAATATTTATTCAGATACGTAAGAGAAGAGAATGGTTTAATTTCATTCAATTGTTTAAATTTTGAATGAAATTCAGTAGGATCTTCAATATTGAGTAGTACCTACTTAAATCAAATGTTACTATTCAAAATGTTTCCATCGCAAAAGTATTCAACCAAACATATTTATAAATCCATATTTCACATCTATATAATCTTTCTCTATCAATTTTCCATCTCTCGAACTTAGATTCTAGAAATTTTGTATTTATATGACCAATGGTAGATGATAACAAGTAGTACCTATATTATTAGGGGTTTTCCAATGAATGGTTTCATCGTGAAAGAAACGGCTATTTTAGAGAGTTATAGTAGTGAGTTATTATAACTCACGCTGTTTGTTTATACATATAACACTATCAATTCGTCAAAGATAGTTGAAAAATGAATTTATTATTATAATAAGATTTTTCGGACGTTTGATTCTTCGTATCTCCTCGGAAGCAAACTAAGCTTGAGACAATTTGAAATACATTTCTGCTCAAAACTGTTAGAGAATCAATCCACTGAGAACAATCAGTATTTCAAACATTCCAAGTATATTCAAGATGTACCTTCTCTTAAATGAAGCTCTATAGCTAATTCAGTAATATTCAGAAATATTCTCTTTAAAAATATATTCTTTAAGTCTTAATCTAATTTTATAATTATTTTTAATTTCAGCTCTATCTCTCTCAATATGGTTATTTGGGGGCAACACACATAAACAAGAATAATAGCGGAGCACTAGTCGATGAAAAAACATTTCAGAAAGGCATAGAGGAATTCCAGAATTTTGCCGGATTAGACATAACAGGTGAATATTTTTTGTCATAATTATATTCAGAATAATTTGCATTTTACACACTTATTATCTTTTACGATGTATACAGTTAAAAGACATGGATAATTCGTTCACCTAAAAAAAATCAAATGATATGAACACACAAAAAAATATATCAATGATATTCCTTTTTTTATTCTCGACCAATTTCTTGATTTATATTTTCCCTACTTATCTGTCAATATTCTCGTACATCAATCTGAAAACGGTTATTTGAACCCAATAATTGCAGTATGGTAAATATTATTGAGTTCAATTTTTCAGTCGAGTATAGTCTAAGTAGAAATTACTCATTTATTACCTTGTCCGTCTACCTCAAAATAAGAGTTGCTTTTGATGTGTACGAAATTGATCCTTAATGACCTATTTCAATGTTAAATTTATACTATTTTAATGTGCAATTCTCATGGCAACCTTACACAAACTATTCAGAAACACTACGAGAAATGTCAAAACGTTACTGGAACATAAAAATTTTATTATGTCAAATGTATGTCTTGTGCAAAATAAAATAAATAGGAATGTATTCCAATCAAGAATTCATATACAATTCATGTTGAGATCGACGAAAAAATCTTGTAATCACTTGGATATTAAACTAGCGTTTTCAATAACCTAGTTGATTAAATAACTATATCACTTCAAAATATGAATCTATAGTTCGTAAATATTTAGATTCCGATAATTCATCATTTTCAACCTGAAAAAAATCAAATCTAATAGTTACAAGGATATATTGACCTTATAAAACTAATGAAAAAAAAACCTATAAAGACGGATTAAAATGTAGGATAATACTGCCAAGAAAATATCTCAAATTCCCACATAAAGGAAATAATAGGTTAAGGTCGACACCACTATGTATACCTCGTTGAGATTAATTCTATTGAAAATTTATCTAACTGCTATCGTACACTTTCGAAATATTGAAACAATTATGCACAGATAAACAGATACATGTCGTTGTGTCAGGTGAGGACTAAAATCTTTTCCGGAATTTCAATAATAGGATAGTGTACTTCAATATTTACTTACAGAATTTTGCCTCACACCTCGGATCAGTTTAATTTGCATCCTATGGATGTTCATAATAAATTTAATTTTTTTGAAACTCTTCAAAATTGATTTTTTTTTATAATCGAGTCAAAATAAAGGTAGTAGTTTTAGTGATTCTATATCATAAACGAATTTATTATACAGGGTGAATCCTGTTGAACTGTACATACTTCACACAGAGATAGAGGACACTTTGCTGGTTTCAAAAAGAACCCACATGAAAGGTCTCAAACGATTCGTTTGAATTATACAGGGTGATTTCCAGTTTTGGGTCATATTTTCAAAATGCTCTATTGGACGAACGAATAATCACAAATTCACCAAATCTGGTACGTGGGAAGACTGTATCAATCTCCATACAGCTGAGTTAACAGATTATCAGTTTCCAGGACCGGACTCTATTTTTCTGATATTATCGGAATTTACGAAAAAAACACCCTGTAGATGAAAAAGTCAATGAACCTGTCATGACAGTTCAAACTACACTGAAAAATCTTCAATGAAAAGTAATAAAATCACGTGGCACACCTACAAATTTAGAGAAAAAAAAATTGAATATGCGTACTCGGAGATAAATTTTTTGGACGGCCTAATTCACATGGAAAACCATACCCAAATGCATCAAAAAATGAAGACAGGAGAATATTATCAGTTTAAATCCTTTCGATATTCCAATATTCAGGTAATTTTCGTCAGTTTCCAGGACCGGACTTTATTTTTCTGATATTATCGGAATTTATAAAGAAAATCACCCTGTAGGTGAAAAAGTCAATAAACCTGTCATGGCAGTCCAAACTACACTAAATACTCTTCAATAAAGAGTAATAAAATCACGTGGCACACCTACAAATTTAGAGAAAAAAATATTGAATATGCGTACTCGGAGATGAATTTTTTGGACAGCCTAATTCACATGGAAAACCATACCCAAATGTATCAAAAAATGAAGACAGGAGAATATGATCAGTTTAAATCCTTTCGATATTCCAATATTCAGGTAATTTTCGTCAGTTTCCAGGACCGGACTTTATTGTTCTGATATTATCGGAATTTATAAAGAAAATCACCCTGTAGGTGGAAAAGTCAATAAACCTGTCCTGGCAGTTCAAACTACACTGAATATCCTTCAATGAAGAGTAATAAAATTACGTGGCACACATTACGATTTTTTGAAGAATAAACTAATTCAATTCAACATTGATTTTTCATCAAGATGTTGCCTCTGAAAAACGAAAAACACGAAAAAAAAAACCGAGAAAAAGTAATAAGTAATAAAATTACCACCTTCATGTCACGAGTTGCAGTTACATCTATACTTCTCCTTGAAATTCTTTCGATATTCAAGAAGATCTGCTCTCCAGTCAGAAGGGTTTATCAAATCAGGTCAGACTCTCAAAGTGATGAACTTTCAAAGCCTGAAATGTGAAAAAGAACCGTCTCGGCACTCATGATACTGAGTGGTCATTTTGCATACACTTAAACAACGGTATATCATCGTGAATATCAACTCAAATTTCAGAATAATGATAAAAACAATATCTTCCGATCGAATCTAATGAATATAATTTTTCAGGAAAACTTGATGCTCAAACGATAGAAGCTATGAGTTTGCCAAGATGCGGAGTGAAAGACAAAGTTGGTACCGGAGATAACAGAGCTAAAAGATACGCTCTACAAGGTAAAGCCCCATTATATGATCTAACGATATATCTAGAAATGATAAATAGATTGGAAGTATCCTCATGGTTTCTTACTTTCAGGTAGCAGATGGAAGGTTAAAGATCTCAAATATCGCATCACCAAATACCCTACAAACCTCAAGAGAAGCGCTGTTGATACCACTATTCAAAAAGCGTTCAACGTATGGTCTGAATACACTGATCTCACCTTTTCGCCTTCCAGTGGTAACGTTCATATCGACATAAGATTCGAAAAAGGAGAACATGGTGATGGGGATCCATTCGACGGTCCTGGAGGAACCCTTGCCCATGCTTACTTCCCTGTGAGTACCATCTTATTTTTTGGTGAAGTTCAGATGAATAAAGTTCACTTTGCTTTATAGGTCTATGGAGGTGATGCTCACTTTGATGCTTCCGAAAGATGGACTATCGATTCATACTCAGGCACCAACTTATTCCAAGTAGCAGCTCATGAATTTGGTCATTCTTTAGGCTTAAGTCACTCAGACGTACGAGAAGCTCTCATGGCTCCATTCTACCGAGGATATGATCCAGTTTTTAACCTACACGAAGACGACATCTACGGAATTCAAGCTCTGTACGGAAAGAAGACAAAGAAATCAAGACCAACATATAACAACGACGACGATGGTGACTTCGACGAAAGCAACGTTAACCACAGAAAAGAACCAGCACCCAAGCCATCTGAAGGTGGTTCAAACGAAGACCTCTGTAAAGACCCTAAGATAGATACAATTTTCACCTCTGCTGAAGGTCACACTTACGTTTTCAAAGGTGACAAGTACTGGAGGTTGACTGAGACTAGCATTGCATCAGGATATCCTAAGCTCATCAGCTCAAACTGGCCAGGTCTTCCTAGTAACATAGATGCAGCTTTCACTTATAAAAACGGAAAAACCTATTTCTTTAAGGGAAGCAAATATTGGAGATATATTGGAAGCAAAATGGACGGTACATATCCTAAAGAAATATCTGCTGGTTTCACTGGAATCCCCAACAATATCGATACTGCTGTAGTATGGAGTGGAAACGGCAAGATCTACTTCTACAAGGGTTCCAAGTTCTGGAGGTTTGATCCATCAGCTAGACCACCAGTCAAAAGCGTTTACCCTAAACCCATTTCTAACTGGGAAGGACTACCAGATAATTTGGATGCTGGTTTCCAATGGAGCAACGGTTATACCTATTTCTTCAAAGACAATGGATACTATAGATTCAACGATAAGGCTTTTGCTGTGGACAGGGTTTCTCCAGCTTTCCCAAGAGACTCCAGATATTGGTGGTATGGGTGTGAAAACACTCCAGAAGGAACTATTGCAACCAGTGAGTCTAGAGATTGGTTAGTCAATGAAGAGGGCGAATATAATGAGGATGCCAGTAAAATATATCATGATTCAGGTAGGGATTTATTCATTTGGCATGCATTTCATCCAAAGTGAAATTTCATCTCTTCAGAAACCATTATTCCTTTTTCCAATTATAAAAGTTCCATTTCTCAAGTCGGATCATTTGTTCATTAACGAGTTCAATACAATAACTGTATTTTCTTATTACTTACACACTAACTTGAATAGAATTAATGTGAAATGCATCTTATGATAATTCATGATACCAATAATATTTGAGAGAAGTTCCGAAACTAATGTTTCTAACAAAATCGATCTTCATGTTTTTCGGTGTCCTAATCCTTACATTTCAGCATTTTGAAAGTTCGCTCTCTTCATTGAGTATGTATTAAAACATTTCTTGCATGCACTTACAACTACTGCTTATTATTCTAACACACATTTTTACTAACATCACCTTCATTTCTGAATAACCTTTACGTTTAACTAGCATGTTTCTATTCTGTATTTTTCATTTTGTATATACCTATTTATTTATAGATTATTTAATGCGTAATTGCACAGCATTGCCTTGGTAGTTTGGAATGTAGCACGTTTTTACACTCTAGTGGATAATTTCTAATAAAACTGCATTTGAATTGATGTAGAAGAAGTCTGATTCAATCAATTTAAATTAAGAATATCGTGCAGGATATTTGTCGAATTTTCATGTAATGAAAATAAAACACAAATTTCTCTAACTCGATTTTCTTCTACATGGTTTTTTTTGCATGGGTTGAACTTTGAACTAAATTGCACTAATTTGTTTGATGAACTAAACTTAAATGGATATCTGGAGGTTTTTGGATGAAATATTTGGACTTTGGATATTGGTTTTCATAATTATTGATTATTGTTTGGGACTGATCGATATGAAATCGCATAAAATGAAAAGAAGCACCTTTATTTTAAAATTTTATTTATTTTTTATCTTATCATTTCTAAAATTGTATTGAATCTTAATATTCTAATGACAAGAAAGTACGCTTATTCATTTTAAAAGAACCACATTTCAAGTTTGAACATCCTGAGATCTATTGGTTTCATCCAATTCGTTTCTGAATTGAACTTATCTGTTTAAATTTTTGACAAACCTTGAAATTTTCAAGTTTTAGAGTCTTTGGTTTCGACAGTTATCGTATTTATAGTCGGCCTACAAACAAATTATTCCACCAATTTGGCTTTTTTGAAATCGGATTCTTCATCAATGAGTTGAATGGAGTCGTTTGGGATCACTTCCGGTTCAAAATTCAAAACTTACAGACATATTGGTAAAATTTCGGAATTACTTTGTTATCTCTACATTTGCACATGAAGGTGAGGCAAAAAATATTGGTAAAACTTTAGCAAGTTTCCTTCAGTAAATAGCACGCAATAGGTAAAAATGTACCCATAATATTTATTATGCCTGATTTCATCTGAGCCAACAACAAATCTGTGGGTATTTTTCACTATAGTCTATTTAATATTAATAATAATATCCCCTTCTTTTGCTACGACTTGTCTATCATGAATGCGCTTAGATTAGTCTAAGTGAGTGCGGCAGAGTAAGCATCTATCTCCCTTTACTTGTCCAATAAATGCCCGACATATTCCGTTCGCGTGCGAATATAAACGAAATCTAACGAATCTTCTATGGAGAAGGTGGTGCTGAAGTTTCACTCCCTCCATACTTAGGTGAAATATAGTATGGGTATATTCAAGATAACTATCGATTTTGTATCATTCTTTTATAGAATAGGTCAATATTATAGGTGTCGTAAAAATTTGTCAAAGTCAACGTTATCCAATAGTCTATATTATGAATGTTAATGAGATTTCTGTATCGATCAGTTATTTTTGAAATTGCCGGAGCTTCGCTTTGGGTCTAACAGATTAGTGTATTGTTTAGTTTATCGATACCTTTGGCCACTGTTTAATGGACACGGCTACATTCCAGAAAATTACAGAAGACCGCCCAGGCAATGAAGTTGGCAATTCATCACGTAATGAGTATGTTGTGTTCCTTTATATTTTATTTTTCATTGTGCATGCTTTCAATTTTTTTATGTTCAGGCAATTCATCAAAATACGAGGTGTCTCAAAGGAAATTTTATATTCATTTTTGGGCTGCAGGTTTATGTCAATCGGTTGCCTACTTGCCCGAACAAGCGTAAAAGGTTCTGCAGTGTTTGAGATTTTTCCTCTGGAAAGTTTGGTGCGGCTGTTACAACTCTGGAAAACCAAAATCTGTTCGTGCGACCCAAACCTTTCAATTAATTATGTGCATGGACCGCATTCTGCACAAAGACTTGAAGCCTCATCATTTCAAAGCTCGAAATTGGATTTAAGTTCCGAGATGCCAGTCAAATTCTTGAATTTGTAGCTTGCTGGAAGCAATAAGAATATCCGTTAAAGGAAGCTTCTATCTGTAAACTGTTGGACACATGAGGATACTGAATCAATTGGACTCAAACCTCCTGGCAAAACTATTGGTTGTTATGCCAACAATCTTCGATTCAGTAACGCTTTTTGCCTTTTAGCTGACCGTCTCGAAATTAACCTCAAAGGGATGTATGCCTACATCACCATGGACAGCCAGGCCAAGCTGAGATCTCTTCAATCACACTGCCAGGGGTCTCTGCTGACCTGGGAGTGCCGTAACACCAGAAAGCAATTGGCAAGAGTCAATATAGTGATTCTATTATAGGTGCCGGGTCCTTGTGGTAGTGAAAGAAATGAAAAAGCAATGAACTTGCAAAAAATACATCAAGGTTAACACTTGCTGGAACTGAACCTTTCTTTGGGATTGGAAAAGACCAATGCAAGGTAGTAGTCCAGCAAATGATTAAGAGAATAACCTTCTGGAGAAACAGCACTGGACTTACTCAGTCCATAAAATTTGTGAACTTTTCACCCACCTATATCAGAAAGCTCACTAGCTGAGTCTCGGGTGATGGAGGGACAGGGGTACATGTTATTTGTACCGTATGGAAAAGTTATCGGAGAAATTTGTAAATTCTGTGGATCAGAAGCAGAAACAGCTGACCACATGGTACGCAAGTGTCCAGAGCTGGCTGGCCTAAGAACAATTCATTTAGAGGTAGTCGGTTTTATGAAAGCCATACTTTTGCCAAAGAGGGCGCACAAATGTCACTCATTGGCTCAGAACCCTTCTGTGGTATAGGTAAATGCACCTATAAAAAGGAGTTTCTGGAGAAGGAGAAAGCCGAGAGGGAAAAACTCTGGCCGAATCTCCCACGGATGGATCATTCCACTAAGTTCCTTCGGAACTTTGAAACAGCAAGTTCCAAATGATATCTGGATCTTAGTAAGAAACAATTACACCTCCTCACTGGCTTTCTTACAGGAAAGTGTAGCCTCAGGAGGCACTTGTTGAGAATAGGATTGTCGGACCCTGACGAGTGTAGGTTCTGTGGGGAGAAGGGAAAAACCCCCATTCACCTAGTCACGGATTGCTTTGGCATTGCGAGCCTAAATAGCTAAAATGCCTTGCCTTAGACGAGCAACTTGTAAGAGTGAGGAATTAGCCTCGTTGAAGCCTCCACAGATATGGATTTTATCAGACCTCTGGAACTGGAAGTCAAGCTGTGAGGGTATGGTCCGAACAGCTCTATAAGGGGACACAATAGACCTTGAGGTCGCAGTGAACTGTAACCCCTATTAAACTAAACTTTATAAAAGCCATTGACGACCTTCTTGGGTTTCCAATAATCAGTAGAGACAAAAGATCTACATGGTCGCATTTCCCAGTGGTAATAATAATAAGAGAGTTTCTGAAATATTTTCAGGCATACCGATTTTCAGGTGGCGTGACATAAATTAACCAGTCCTGTTAAACCTCTATGAACTTTTTCCTACGAATATAAATTCTTCTTGAGACCCCTCGCATTAAGGTACACTGTGTTACAATATGAAATTATTTATAGCTATTCGTGCGTTCAATGTGCTTTTTATCAGTTATACAAAGCAGAATGTCTCCTATTTATGATATTTTACTTAATTTGGAAGTAATTGCCTGAAAGTTGATAGCTCGAACCACAGAAACGTGATAAAACATTAATCGTCATTTTTTCCACAGACGACATGAATAACTTAGTGGATGAAGAAGGACCAAACTACTCCGCAAGGACTGGTGGTAACTCGACAACCAATCTGAAGAACGATACTTCGAGGATAGCATCTTCATCGTCGTTATTCCTCCTATTAGTAACGTTAAAATTGATTCATTGTGTTTCGTGAAACACATCACTATTTCGTTTTATAAACGAACCTAGATACCGCTAAGGACTTAAGTGCCTCATCTCCTATTGGAAAAAGATACCGCGTTCAATGTAAATACGACTATGTTACTTCAGTTCAATTGAAGGCCACTAGTCATATTGTTCATATCAATTGGACTGGAACTCACTCCTAGGATCCATGATGTAGATAGGGAAGGTTCCTTTCAGCAGGACGAGTTTTTCGTAGTTGAAATGTCGGCAACTAGATGGAGTCCATCATATCACTGTTAAATCATTGCCTTACACTTGAGTTGTGATATTTATATATACGTAGGACAGAAGCCAAAAGCTAAAATGTTACTCATTTTTTCCAATTTACACGTAAACTTAAGTTCACTAATATTAACTGGATATCAGTTATTCAATTTCATTTCCAAAAAATCAATTCAATTTTCAGTATTTCTATTGTTTCTTCAATTCGAAGAAACATAAATTTTATTGCTCCTATCAAGAAAATGGTGAAATTCTTAATGAAATTAAAAAAGAATGAGAAATAATTTGTTTTGATTCAGGGTAACAAAATGAGTTTGCGTGCCACTGAAGGTGCTTTGATAGCAATAAGTTATTGAAAAGAATAGTTATTATTTAGAGTTTTCGATTTTGTTTACGAATCATGTTATACTAATTAGACGAATATATTCACGATCTGTTTTTTTGGACGATTTGTCGACTGTTATTGTGAATTTTTCCAATTTCGGTTGTGTTTACTTAAATATTGAAATTTTGTATTATTCAACTAATAAATTATATTTTATATTATTTGTTTTTTCATTAATTGAAAAACAAGAACCTGCTTCAGCAAATAGAGTACCTATTCCAATCTAATTTGTTAAACCTTATCAAACATTTTCTTTGAGGGCCACAATTTGGCGGATGCGCAGGTTGGCCCCCTTCGTCAAAACTGTTCAAATTCGAACAAATCTATAGTTAGGTATATCTTGCTCTAAACTACAAAATATTCTTCTAGTGAGGCTTTTTTCACTTACTCACTACTAGCGACAAGAAAATTACAATAGACTTGTATAAAGAGGAGAATCACTGTGAAGTCTCATACCTTACATACAGTTTACTTCAGCAAAGATATTTCAATGATGATTGAATTTTTCCACACAAAATACAGGGCTTCTGAAAAGACGGTTCTTATTTCATGTTTTGGAGAGAGTGTCATCTTTAAATTTTAGCTAACGTTTTGTGAAAAAAATGTAATCAAAAGTTGACTTTTCTGTGAGGTTCCTGAAAAGATAGAAGGCAGAAAAAAGATATTCTAATCATCATCGAAGTGAGGACATACTGCAACCATGCTATATAGTCTGTAAAAAAATCCACTAATTGCAGTGATGTGCGCACAAAAGTTTCAAGAAAAAAAATTTTTGAGAATAACAAAAATCTTGATAAGAGGAATAATTCCCAATTATAAGATAAGAAAATAACTATCCCCTTCGCTTACTTATCGTTTAAGAAGGAATTTGCTCAGATATTTGGACAGCAGAAATACGAATTCGTCCCATGTTCCATTTCATCCTTTATCGGATTTGTATAGATCAAACAACTAGAGGATTCATAGTACCATCTGGACGCACCGAGGATGTGTGGTTCGAGAAACATGACGATTGTAATTTGTTGAGCAAACTTCTTGCTGAAACCATAAATAATATTCCATGAGAAAATTGTGAAAACACTAGATATTTTCTACTCATATTATATAAACTATGATATCTGAAAATATTGATGATATTATTATGAGCTGTTTATGCCATCCAGAAACATTCAGCATGCGTGAGCCAGGAAAGTCAGTTTTGCTCTTTACTTCTGTTTTTACTTTACCATGACCACATCAGTATTTGCTGCTGACCGTTCTGACCAATGAGGCCCTGACGAATCTAGGCAATCTTGGACAATTTCATCAATCTCTTCATTTTCCAGAAATTTAGGATGTGAATCAAACACATGGTCCAAAGGGACAGAAAGAGAGTCTGTCCATTTTTCAGCAACACCTTTCTGAATGAGTCTTGCTTGCCGTTCGTTTGGAGCCTCTACACTCCAATCCCTATAATGAAAAATATTTCTCAATGCAAGAAATAGATGCAATCATTCTCTTTTGGAAAGATTGCACCTGCATTCACCGAGTTGAACAGAATCTGTCATGTTTTTACAAATCTGTAGATTTGCGCATAACATCTTCATATTAGAATCATGACATAATACGAAGGGTAGGAATCATTTCTTCCTAGTCCTCTAGATGGGGCAGCAGTAAACTAAAACAGTCCTGTGGTTATGAAGAAAACCGTATAGGGTACGCTAGTATCGCGTCAGCCGCAGATGTGTAATTGATCTTAGCGGGCCGGGGCGGCGGCGGCGGCGTATCGATCTGTTGAGCGCTTGCGCGGTGTGCGGAGTGCGAGCGCCAGTGTCGAGCGAGAGACGGCCGGCACAGCTCGCGCCCGGGCGGGAGGACTGTTACCAACATACCTTCTCAAAATGGCGGCCGTTGCCAGCAGCAGAGCAAGTGCTCGCGTAGAAGACAGTTCAGTGGAGAAATCTCGTCGAGTCCAGTGAGCGATCAAGTCGCTTATCGTGGAGTGTCGTGGGGTGCCGTGGAGAGTGATTAAGAGATGTGATGTGCGTGGCCGTGGGTTCCGGCGTAGCGACACAGTCTTGGTTGAAACCGTCGTCGCCGAGGAGCATGCAGCATGACTTTGGTGAGTGGGGCCGGGAGCGGCCTAGCGGGCCCTGGCTGACGGCCCCCGGGGGAGCCACGAGGGGGGCAACCGCAGCGATGCTCCCGGCTCCCGCAGCTGAATGCCCCGCAGAATGCCCGGGTCTCGTCGGTCGGCCTGTCGCTGCTCCTGATGGCCGCCGGCCTGGCGTTCGCCACTGCCACCAACGTACCGCCGCTACTGAACCCCTGGCTATCGCCGAAAGACCTTCAACTCACGGACACACTGCGGGCCGTCTGTTTCTCAATCAAGAACCACGTCAACGGAAAAGGTAACCTCTTCCGCTTGTCCGCCGCCTTGCCCCGCCACTGTTAACAGTAACTCTACTCAGTGCCTTTATTATTTGAAAGAATCGCACAAAGAGGAGGTGTGCGGCCGCGACCTGGTGTCGAGCGCAGGCGTGAGGTGCTGCACGGTCTTCGGATGCGCCACTGCTGCGAACACGCTGTGGATGGGGCCCTCCCCGAGATCGCTCTTCGGGGGGGTGCTCCTTGCAAACAAATGCTGGACGATCTCCTGATGCTGGATGACTTGGCGGCACAAGCGACTGCATCAATGCCGATTTTCTGTCCCGCTACGATTGCGGCCAGCCTTACACAAGAATTTTTCGTTGCGAAGACTGCAAGGTAGGTTATCATTCATCAAACAAGGTTTCACTCCTTCTGGTCCCAGATCCTGAGCTGAGTGAGTTAAGACGAAAATCAATTGCGAAGCTTAACCAAACGTATACGTACTCCACAAAACCAAGAGGTCACCATTTAGGTTATCTGAGTCTCAATTTGATCAAAACCTAATTATCAGTTTCGAGGGCACCAAGGATACCAAAACTCTTTACAGCAGTTTCATGGCTTGGGGTCTCAGATCAAGAGCTAAATGAGTTTTGCAAGAGATGCAAAGCTGAACCAATGTTTCTGATGGTTTAAACTACAACCTTCCGTAAAAGTTTGCGGTGAATTATTAAGGGTACTTCTAGAAATCTAGAGCTCACCATCCAGGTTTTCTCTTAGTTTTAGATGATACCCAAGCTGTGGGGATGTAGCCATTAACAAAACTCCTTCAAACAAATCTGATCGTCCAAAATCCTTATGATCAGGTTTAGGTGTACCAAGGAGATCAAACTAACTAATGCAGGCTCATCCTTTCTGGTCTCAGATTATGAGATAAATGAGAGTTCAGAGAAGAAACAGTTGCAAAGCTGAACGAAACGTATCTAGAACCCCCAATGTAGAAGTGTTGGGGTGAACTCCATAGGTACTTCAAGAGATCCAGAGCTCACCTACCAGATAATCTCTTAGTCTCAGATTGAGCTCAATCTATGCGGATAAACAAATCTGATCGTCTTAATCCTTATGATTAGTTTTGAGGTGCACCAAGGAGACCAAAGCCGAGACCAAAACTCATGAATGAAGGTTCATGGCATTTGAGGCACAGGAGAAAGCAAAGCTCATCCAAATATATCTGATACCTAGTCTGAACTGCAACTTGTTATGAAGAAGTTCCGAAGTGTTTCATAAAGTGATTTCTATTATTCTAGAGACTATTCAGTCTATTTAAGGCAGACTATACAGAACTTGCTTACAATTATTCAAATACCTATTGCTACAACTGGTTTTTTCTTTCTTTCGAACCAAACATGTACTAGAACTGTGGAATACCAAACAGAAACTATGCTCCTCTCTCTATATAGATTCAAATCAACAGAGAGGAATATAATTGTTTCTATGCGTTGTGGGATAAGAAAATCAGATGAGGCTTGCACTGAAGGGTTGTTAGATGCAGTTAGGCTTACATTTCACGTTCTTATTATGGAAAAGATGACATGATTAATCGACAATAACCAAAACAAGTTGTATGTTAAATCATAAGCTTCAGCAAATTGAAAAGCAGATTTTATTCTCATAACTGAAAAAGCTACCTTTCCCAAATTTCCTCACAGCAAATTGAGGTTACCAATGAACTGCAATTTAGGAGTTGCATCGGATGGTTACAATTGAATTATTTTGGTTCTCCTTGTGGAGATAGATATAGGTCAGCCCATCTGTACCTCTGTATGTGTGATCTGTACTCATGCAGCTCTTTAAAATATAATTTCCGTTAATTTAGTTTTCCACTACTAGAATTCATAAAAGCTACCTTGAATGTATGTGTTTTTTTTCATTCTAGATTTGAGTTCTTGGAAAATGGTGAAACGTATAATATTGAAAATAAAAAAACGACCTCACACCTATTATTAGGTTTTGCTGGAACATTTTTGCGAATTCTGAATTGTATAAAAACGCTATAATGTGTACCTACGTGTGATTCGAATTGGATACATATTTCTTATTTGTTGATATGTTTGTAAATTTGTTGGGTCACCAGTGCTTCAATTTCTGATCGCACCCGTTGGATTATATATTAAAGAACGAACCCATGTTCTTCATCAAGCATTTGAAATCAAACTAGAACTGATTTTGCTCTGGGTATGATTATAATTTCTAAAACTTTTTTCCAATCCAATTTCTTTGAATATGAATTATGATGCTGTATAAGGGAGAAGAAGAATTCTTGTGTGACAAATCCTTGTGTAAAATTTTTAGGAAATGAAATGAAATCTGACCCCAGAAGAGTGAACCTGAACTTTTTCATTGTATGTCCATTATTATACCGTACTTCTTACTGTGGTAAGAAAATATTTGATTCCATCTATGATAATCATTATACGTCTAACCTGTTACCATGTTTTCAATTTGATAGTTGACATAGCAAATAATCACTACAATTTGCGCGTTTCATTCCATGCATTCATGAAAATCATGAATGTGTGATTCAATTGTTATAAATTCATTTAATAAATGTTTTGTAACCATTTTATTGCTCTATCATATTGATTGTATTGTTTCATCAACTCGCGAACATGAATGAATACTATATGTCGCCACTGTAGAGCAAAAAGGGTCTAAGCGGCAAACACAGATTTGTGCAGGAGAGCAGAAATACTGAATTTTTGAACTTATAATTGATTTCCACTTTTTTGGGTTAATTCTTTTCTTATTAGTTTTGGTATCAATAATATAGCTATAATGGCTACATTCCGCCGTATTGCGTTTTTTGAAAAAACTTTCATTTTGAAAAAAAGTGTCGCTTGGCCCCTTCTTGCTCTATAGTTAATTCTCAAATGTAATATTTTTTGGAAGCTTGACTCCTCAATTGATGAATCATGTCTGCTGAAATACAGTTTTTTCACGTACGGGACTAAGGGGGGATGGCTGGGATCATCCCTCCCCGAGATGGATGGAATTGGACAATTTACGAAGTTTTTTCCCCAAAATTTGGCATCGCCTATCCCTGGAATTTATTAATACAAAATAGATTCTGGAGAACTTATTATTATTATTATTAACTGACAGAAAATGAAGAAAAAAGAGTGAACTAGTAACATAATGACTTAATCGACAACATAGCACTTGTCAGTATCACTTATATAGTCCTGTGTCTTATTATGGAGTATGATAAAGTTAGAAATTCGTTTTGAAGATCCTCTGGTATAATACCATCTCGGCAGAGCTTCTCCAAGTCTTTGAACTTTTTCAAACTAATTGGAATTTTCTTTGAGTAAGCCCTTGGTATATCTTCCGGAATCCTGTTGCGCATATGGAGTTTTATGTTACGAACACCTTCCGATGGTAAAAATGAATAACGAAACTCTATCCCCAATGTGCCTTTTTCAAACTTAAGTGCACTTATGTTTGCCCATTTCACAGGATTATGTTGATCATTCCTACTATTGCCGGGAACTATATGTTGAATACTGTTCCAATTTCTAAAATCTCCGTAATTCAGTTTGGTTACCACAAATGGCTCTGGTTTAGTTCGACTTAGTTGTATGATGTACGGCCATTGGGAAGGTACCATAACCTGCCTATGTTTTACAAAAGATGCTATTGTGCTATGTATCGTATCAGCACCCATATAAGTATGCCCCTTCAGCAAAAAACTTAACTGTATACTTTCTATAGAAGGCATTTTTGGGCATGATACAAGAGCATCGAAAACATTGTTTTATTTTTATTTTGCCCTGGACAATTGTCGCAGTACAAAATAACCTTCAATTTGCCTGCTTTTCTCTGCACTAATCCGTTGAGCCATTTGCTGATGCAAGTACTGATTTCCAGGGCACCCCTTTTCCATCTGACTCGCCCCATACAAAGCAGTCCCACGTTTTGTTGCGTTTTTCATAGACAGATAGGTTATAGAATTGGTACTTCCTACTGTAAAATAATAAAGCACTGTCGGCATAGGGAGTTGTTAGTATTTTCTGCATGTCGAAACTAGCTACTTCAGTGGAAAAATCTTCTATGGAACGAGCTAAATCGTTCGCATATTCAGCATAAGTAGCCTTCTTTTCTCGTTTGTGTACTTTGTATTTACGTTTTTCATCTTCAGATATCACGAATTCTTTTTTACGTTTCATTTTTATTAGTTGACAAGTTACGCATTTATCTTTCTGTGGCTTTTGGAAACAATATTGTATTCCCTGAATCTATTCAAAAAAACAAATTCTGACGCTATAGGTAGTCCTTCATTCTCCTTGGTAGATTTATATTGCCAGTAAATCATTTTTTAGTGTATTCAGTCGGCAAATATTTTTTTGTTAGATGAAGTTCTAGTATAATGAGCTGGAATGGCTGGTAGTTGCTCTATGAAGGTTGACACTCTCCTTGAGTATGTCTGGAAGCGTTTTATTCGCACTTGATTCTGTGCCACGGTGATCAGATTTTGATGTCCGAATATCTGTCATGTGATCAATGGTGTAATGAACTAATTTCTTGCTAATAGATAAGGTTGCAAGGAAGAATTGTCGGCACACTTTAGTTGGTTGCCCATCGATTGTCACAGTATATTCATAAGAAGCATGTCTTTTGCAAGATTCTTATTTCTTCTTCTTTAACTGGAACTTTCAATACATTTGATGCAAGGAAATCTCTTTGCTCCTTTGAGGACAGTCTATAATAATTGGAGAAAATCGTTTGCCTGATGTCGTCGTGAATTTTAAAACATTTATTTTGACAATTTGCGCATGGGTTTTGGCTTCAGTGACTTCCCGGAAACAAATGCACCTTTTACACTGCGATATGGCTCACCTGACCTGCGTTTCTCGTTTCTCAAGTTCCTTTTCCAATTATCTTTTGATTGTTTGTTTTTGAAATGTTTCCCTATGTTTTCGGGAAGCACTGAGCTAGCGTCGCTAGAACTGTCACTGCCGTCCTTGTTTTGTTTAATTGGCTTTTGCTTCTCTTTACCTCTTTGCGTTATTTCTTTTTAAGTATCTTTCTTGGCTTTGATTTTTGGTATTCCTCTTCATCAGACTCATCACTTGATGAAAGACGAAAACGACTAGATATACTGGCTATGGCAATAGGTACTTGATATTGATACTATCAACTGAAATAATGCTGCTACTGGCCTCTCCACCACCCTTCACAGCAGTTGATAGCTTTTCTGTATGAAGAAAACGTGACAGTGGAATATCATCATCGTCAGATTCATGTTCTTGCCGACTTTCACTATTTTCCAGTTCTAACATTTCTCACTTCTCACTTGGTGTTGGGAATAAAACGAAGGTATAATATTTTGACACTATAACAATGGTGGGTTTCACAATTATCGTTGATTGAACGAATCAAAGAATATTTTGACAAAGTTGTCAAATCAAACAATGGAATTTCAAATTTATGGACTTCAAACATACCTAGAATCGCTTGATCAAATCTACACAATATTATGAAAATTGTCCAAGCATATTTTATTCGAAAATTTCAAGTGAATTTCAAACCCCAATTACTTTCTCATAAATTATCCGTTTTCAAGAGTCGCGAAGCATACGAAAGGTTGTCTTTTAATAACAGGTGTTCGAATTAACTGATTTCATTTGTGACTTCATACGCCGTCTTTAAAATCTTGTAACAGAGGAAAAATAGATTCCTTTAATCGTATCCAAACCACATTCCGATCCGAAAACTGAGCAAAAAGGTTCCAAGTGCCTGCCTTAGGCGCTTGGCACCTTTGTGCACAAACCTTTTACAGAACAAATGGTGGCTAAGCACCTTATCAGACACTTGGCACCTTTTTGCTCTCATTTCTGTGAACCTGTGGTGCTTGGACCCTTGTCTAAAACGATATTGGTTGTCTGGCGCTTGGCACTTTGATGCCTGTTGAACGCCAGTGTTCATGGTTGCTTTGCGGAAGAACTCAAAATTACGAATTTTGGCGCTTGCCCCTTTTTGCTCTACAGTGGCGATGTGATAAAATTAATATAATTTGAATGTTTTCATTGTGATGAAAAAAGTCTGAGTGCGAAGATCCGCAAATGCCAGGCTTCTTCGTTTGATAATAATAATTCAGCAACTGTCACATACTTTTACAATTTATTTATTTTTTTCGTCCATACAGGGTGTCCTAAAATGTACAGACCCTCAGGCAAGGTACATAAATCGACGAAGAAGTATTTTGAGAGGCAAAAAAAAATGAGAATCTGTTGTTGATAGCGGAAAAATAACCCCCAGATATTTATTTCGAATGAAACCCTTATATTTTTTCTTCAAACGATTTTTCAGTGAGGAAAAATGTGTTAGAACATATCATTTTCGTCTCAACCAAAATAATAACTATAATCTGTCGCGCATTCGCCATTTTGCAATTTACGGTTAATATTTTTGGGGTCCCAAGGTATTCGCTGTAGAAAATAAACGCAACAAAACACAAAGGACACCGTGAAATAAAATAAAACAGCTTAATAATTGAACCGATTGAATTGAATAAGTGATCATTATGACACTAAGTGTCGTTGCAGGAACGTCCATTAAAATTTAAAGGTCCATTAAACTCTTAATCCTCCATTATTACAAGGAACTAATGGAGGATTAAGGGTTTAATGGACCTTTAAATTTTAATGGACGTTCCTGCAACTGAGCATATGTGTATATGGCACATTTTATAATTACATATTATTTTTTACGTTTGAATCTACGTAAAATGATAAAAGATTATTTAAACATATTTTTTTTTCACTGGGAAATACTTTGAAGGAAAAAAGTATTTGTTGTGAAATGTGAAAATTATACGAGGTTTTTGGGGGTGGTAATCAGAAACTAATTTTCTACGGAAATTCTGATGAAGTTTTTGCTGCCAGTTATCTTATTTTGTACTTTTTGTTTGAATTTGCTACCATGTCTGAGAGCTGAGATATTATTGGCTGTATGAAACATCTTGGGACACCCTGTATCTTTTCATTGTAGCATGTTATAGGTACAGCTAAAATGGTATTGGTATATCATACCGCTGAAGGGAAGTTACTCGAGTATCATAAAGAAACTTTGAAGACCTGATTGAATTGAATTATCTTAGGTATCTTTGCAATTTTGATGGATTCTAAATTCTTCGAGAATTTTTTTGAGTAGAAGGAGTGAGGGATATCGAATACTTAAGCTCTAATCAAAACATCACCCTCTAATCTTTGTATTAACATGATCAAAACAGACAAATTGTTTGATCACTTCTTTCATTATGATGGCGTCCTTTTGTTCTGCAAAAAAATGTTTATTTTTCCATAAAACAGTCTATAAAAAATAAGAAAAAATCGGGTAATTTCGACGGGTAGGTTTATATCAATTTCGAAAATTTCTTTTCGTATGGTGCAGAATTCATGGGATTCGAAAGTGGTGGATTTTACCCGATGGTCGATAGTCCTTCACGTTCTCCTACATGTTAAGATTCTACAAGAATCGTTTGAAAAAATGTTTGAAAGATCTGTGCTGAAATGAAGGTTTGTTTACATCCAGAAATGCATTTTACTTCTCTCGTAACAAAATAAACTTCGCTCCTATCTCATATCGAGAAAAAATCCCAACACCAAATAATCCACCCGAAAACGCCACTGTGCTTCATAAAGCCCTGCCACAAACACTGACGCACAAAAAACGGCTTTCAAGTGCCATTAATCGCCCACAAAGCACCCGCCATTTTTTTGATTCGACCGCCATCACAGAATCAAAAACGAAACGATACGAGCGTAATAAATCCGGCAGTTTCCCTAGCAATTTGTCCGATTTATTGTTCAGAATGGCAGGTGGACAAGTTGATTCAATTGTGAGCTTGTCATATCCAATAACGCTCATGAAATGTGGCCCCTATTAAGGCCGGCACTCTATGCCCATCGAAAATTCATAAACTTCACGATCCTTCAAACTCGGACATGTGGGTATTGGAACTCTATGCTCGCGTGACGTAATAAGATTGGAGGTATATGCCTCTCCGGACGACAAGGGAGTATATAATTTGAAATGGAACGCAGCGGTTTTTGACGGTTGTCGTCTCTGGAAATTTCGTTTCGTATCGACGTTGAAAAGGTCCGAAATTGATGTGGGGTAACATGTTGTTTCCAGCACGAGGTATGACAGCAATAAATGACGACCTGTCAGGGAGAACGCGAAAATATCATATGATTGTACGATTATTCGCCATACTTTTGTTTGTGTTCATGGAAATGTATTTCAACCAACCAATTTGGGGTTAGGGTGATGAATATATCGAGTTGGAAACTTCATTATTCAAGTATGAAGTATTATAATTGTGAACTACTTTTCGCCACAGAATCTACACTCGTCAGGTTCTGTTCAGCCAATTGTCCTCAGATGCTTCCTTAGGCACAAATGTCCTGGTAGAAGGCCATTGAGGAGTAGTAACTTATTCTACCTGAGATCCAAATACATTTTGGACCTTGAAGTTCCGAATTTCCAAAGGAAGGCAATGATCTATTCCCGGAAGGGTACCTCAGTGTACTTCTCTTTCGTATCTTTTTTCTCCAAAAGCTCTTTCTCATAGGTAAATTTCCCTATACCACTGAAAGGTGGGCCAGTAAGTGGCGGTCGCGCTTTCCTCTCTGGCTAGTGAGTTTCTTCAATTCCTGAGTGAACAGACGGACTATTGGGCCATGTGATGAATATGTCGTTTTGTAACCTTATTATTTGAGTATTAAAAGTTATAGTCTACACTCGTCAGTTCCTATTGAGCCAACTGTGATTCCGTAGAGCTCGTGAGATTTCAATCAGAGAAGGCCCAACAAAAAATTTCGTTCGAACTGTGGTTTCTGTCAGCCACTGTCATTATTATGCCATTTTAAGCAGAACGAACGATTATGAGCAGAATTATTAATAAAATTTGGCATTTTCTAGTAGAGGTGTCTCAATTACGTGAGTTATGAAAATTTTATCATCGTTAGGCTTTTTACTGAATTTATTATTCTATTAGCCTATTCGTTTTGAGATATTTCGTGCTCCTGAGTAACTCAAAAGCTCGAAATACGGCTTCCCATTGGCTGCGCACAAGCACTGGTACAGCTCAGGAGCTCGAAATACCGCAAAACGAATACAGTATATATATGTAGGATCTATAGGATCTTGCGTTCTTTAAGTTCACTACTTACATTATAATGCTCACTTCTTGTTTCCGTTTCCATCTTTCTTGATGAAATATTGAAATCTTACCTACAAATTTATACGAAAAATGTCACGAATCTACAAAGAGGGGCAATCAAAATAACAGCGATTTCCATCCACAATCGCGAGGTTAATTCGGGCCAATCGTACGTTCACTTTCGGATAAGCTCGTTTGCCTAGCAGCGAAAGTATTGCCGCGGAGGCCTGGCCTTCGACACGAGATTTTCAGCTTGAATTTTGAGTGGTGCCCGCACGGTTCATTAAAGAAGTTTGAATATTTACATCAACGCTCCTTCGCTAAGCGGTTTGCCTGCTTGTCGAAATCACTTCACTTCCAACTGAAGTGATTTCGGAAATTATTCAGTCAAATACAAGGCTAGGTATAATCGACAAATCAACAATGAGCTATAAACACAGTAATACAAAATAATGCCTTTGCATTGATTTCCTATCTAACTACTACAGTCGACTCCCGATATTTGAAACTCAAGGGACCAACGAAAAAGTTCAAATTACCGAGAGTTCAAATGAAAAGAGTTCAAATAAACAAGAGGGAGTATAGGATGAAATTCAATTAAACAAGAGTTTGATCAAAAGCACACTCCTGAGCGACACTTACACGACGTACATATAGTCCGTTCACGAAAGGTTGAGCCGTCCGTTGGCATGATAATTTGACATATTCCACTGTGTATATTGAAATTTTAGTTATGATGTTTACTTTCTTGTCAGATTGATACGCAATGTTGTCAATATTGCTTAGAGTTGTCTTATAACTCGCAAGCTCGTCGGACGAGGCCGGGTACATTCGGCAACATGAATTCATTTACTTATGACAGCAAATACTGCCAACTTTAGATAAAAAAGAAACGCCTACTATGCTCAACCTTTCGTGAACGGACTATAGGTACTAATGATATTGTATAATATGCGATTATGTATTATATTCTACATACATGATCTTTATGTGTATATGATAACATGAAGTATTTCAGTTCGAAAAGAAGTACGCAATTTTCATTTGAGGTGAGTGACTTCCATCTAGCCTAGCATTGTCCAGGGTGTTTTTTATAAGTTGAGAGCTGAGAAGAATTCATCGTTTGTTTCTGCCCTGGGGGCAGAAACCGAAAGCCTGAGCGAAAGACTTTTTCCTCCAGGCGAGGAAATTCAGCTTGACGAAGCCTTTTCTTCCTATACTGGAGACACTTCCAGTGATTCGTTTCTTAATTCTTATTCTTTAAAATCATGGACAATGTAGATGGTAGAATATCGAACTATTTCGCAACATCTTTTTCAATGTGTCATTTCCACCGCTTCGATAACACGTCTTTTCTCATTGAAAGACTCTATTCTTTCTTTCTCTCATTTTTATTAATAAAATTCAAAAACCCGGTTTTAGTTCAACGCAATTTTAAGGAAGACTGGCGCAAACTCAATTAAGACAAGTGCAAGATGAAACGGATCACAGAAGAGTGGGGAACTCAAATTATAGAGTGTGGGGTGATTTGACTCATTAAAGAGTTGTTATTGAGCAAGATGTCACAGCTATAACTTCAAATTATCGAGGGGGTCAGAACACGTTGATTTTTTTTCAATTATCAAGTGTTTTCAAGGGAACTGAAAAGAACTTCGAATTATCGAGGAGATTCAATTTATCGAGTGTCAAATTATCGAGAGTCTACTGTAGTTGTATCGATTCAGAAATTGGAGACAATCTTTCAGTATCTAACATGTTCATAATGCAAAATATGAAAGTTCAATTATCCAAAAATGAACAAAATGAAAACGCCTGTCTAATTGTTTGATAAACATCCTGACGTAACTCGACTTTCCAATATTAACGCCCCAAATCCTAATTTCTGCTCCACTTGAACTCTTCCCAATTAATTTCACCCTAGTCGGCAAGGTGAAATATGACCTCCCGTCCCCAAGCCAAGATCCACCTGCTCAAGACAACTGAAAAATCGCGCCCGGGCGCATATTTCCGGAACGCGGCCCTAACTGCCGGGCGCGATACGTGAATCGAATCCACTCGAGCAATATCACGCATAATTTCGCCATTGGCGGGCTCCATTTGCCGAACAGCTAATAGCTTTATCGAAAACCATTCCCAGACGAATTTCACATCTACTTTCCGTTTTCGGTGATATATTCTGCTCGGTTTCAGGCACTCGGAAATTGCGTTTTACAGGAACCGGCCGTTCGACTATTGATGAATGGCCTACGAGATGAGTAAGAGATGTCGTTAGTGCGATACCGGTGCTAGAATTTATGGTTTGCTGGCAAAAGCGATTTTAGGTTAGATAAGTGCTTATGCACTCGAAGCTCTTTTGTCAAGTGGTGTTTTCACCCCATAACTACAATATCTGAAATATCTGAGCAAAGCTGGGAAACCTTATCGTCAAATATACACTACTGGAAAAAATTAAAGGATCAAAAAAAAAATTCCAAATTTTTCGGCAATTTTCGACATGCTGTAACTTTGAAGGAATGGTCGTACAAGGAATTAAAAAAAAGGAAATTGTAGCTCCAAGTGTCTAGTTTGTGAATTAGTACTTCAAAAATTTTTAAGTTTCAGTGATTTTTGAGTAATGATAGAAATCAGCAACAGAAAAATTCTCAAAATTTTACCACTTTTTTTTTCGTGTCTACGAGCGTGGAAATTTTATTTTTGCATAATCGTTATAATGATAGGATACTTTGTTAATTCAGCTTTAATTTACTTTTTATTGACCTCAATACGTCCACTTCTCGCCGAGATATCGGTCTTCAAATGGAAAAGGATCCATGTTTATTGTTATTAAATTAATAAAAATTTTATTTATTAGTTTTATTTTTATTTTTCTTTTTTAAATTATGTACTATCTGCAATTAAAATGTGGAAAAGCTCGAGAAAGTTCTTTTTTGCCTTTTTTTGAAGATTATAGCTTCTCAGAGCAAAAAACGTCATCCTTATTTTTTTCAAGAATTCAATCGGGTCAAACATAAAAACGGCTCGCTGGATTGAGTTGACTCTACGTAAGGATTTTATCATCATTATAACGATTATGCAGAAATAAACATTTCCACGCTCGTAGACAAGAAAAAAAAGTGGTAAAATTCGAGAAATTTTTTGTTGCTGATTTTTCTATCATTACTCAAAAACCACTGAAACTTAAAATTTTTGAAGTTCTTATCCAAAAACTAGACACTTGGAGCTTCCTTTTTTTAAATTCCTTGTACGACCATTCTCTCAAAGTTACGGCGGCATGTTGAAAATGGACGGAAAAATTGAAATTTTTTTTGATCCTTTAATTTTTTCCAGTAGTGTAGTATCGTTCACATGTGTAGAAGGTATCCATTATCTATTCAGAAATAAGTACAACCATCAGCACTCACATTATCTGGTAGTCCTTCCAAGGTAGAAAAGGGTTTAGGTAAAACGCTTTTCACATGGTGAACTATAATATGGATCAGACCTCCAAAAGTTGGAATCCTTGTAGAAGTAGATTTTGCCGTTTCTACTACATGCCTGCTGTGTCAGAAAAAAGTTTCGAACTTCTCTCAAACATGATTCATATTATTTGTTGATGAGTTTGAGTATATACTTCGATGAATTATTCTAAGATGCATTTCAAATTCATTCAATTTAACTTGGTAGGATAAGCTACAAGTATACAAAAATGCATAATGTACTAGTGGACATGGAACTTATATGAATTTTGATGACTTGAAAGGAATAATGATTTCATGTCGAGTGACTATATTCTACCTGAATCATGATATATTTTTTACTGGCATCCCTCTCATTATATCGTCTTTTCATGACTTACCAATCTCTGGACTCACTGGCTGCAATTGTTCCTTCTGGAGTGTTTCAAACCCATACCACCAATATCTGGAGTCTCTCGGAAAAGCTGGAGAAACCCTGTCCACAGCAAAAGTCTCATCGTTGAATTTATAGTATCCGTTGTCTTCGAAGAAATAGGTATAACCGTTGCTCCATTGGAAACCAGCATCCAAGCCATCTGGTAGTCCTTCCCAGTTAGAAATCGGTTTAGGATAAACTCTTTTCCCAGGTGGTCTGGTTGATGGACCAAACCTCCAA